>PPHD01003949.1:2746-29921 GCA_002909625.1 Bambusicola thoracicus | reverse complement strand
AAAAAAAAAAAAAAAAAAGGTTTGTGGGGAAAGAAAGGCCAAAAGCTATTCACTTAGATTATGGTACTAGAAGATGCCAGGGACAAAGGGGCAGATTTTATTGGTCAAAGCACCCAGTCACTCTGCATTTGCATTAACAGCCCGGAGTACTGGTAGGGCCAGTTGCTCCCTGTGGCCAAGCAGAGTAATGTTTCCATGTGTCACTGCCTCAGCAGCAGAGAAAGAGAAAAGCCATGGAGCAGCACGCAGGCAATGTGCACTTGATGTGCTGGTTGGGCTGACAGGCTGGAGGCCCAGCTCCCCCACAGAGCTCAATTCAGCGGTCCAAAAGAGATCCATTTCTGACTGCTCCTCAAACAAAACCACACACGTATATATACACCTATATACCAGACTGGAAACTCCTCAGAAAGCTTTCAGATTTTTTTTTTTTTTTTTTTTTTTTTTGCAATAACTGTATTATTTGCAATTTACACACACAGTATTGACCAAGAAGGGCTAGATTAGTAAGTAATTGCCTTCTTTGGGAAACCCACAAACCACATGCACTGAGTTACAACTACTGTTCCACACGTACAGCATCAACTCTATCCACTAACACATACAGCAGAGATGAGACTACCTGCTTTATAAAATGCCACTTCCTTTATATCCCAGAGTCTCCATACTTGTGACCTCTTAAAGTGACATGTGGCTCCCTGTTTAACAAAAGCCTACATGCTGTTAATTGGAAAAAAAGCTACCATGTTATCAAGCCTGCACTGCCTCTGCATCTGAGAGAAAGGTCTAAATTCACTGAAGCCTGGGGCTAATCAAGTTCTGCAGAGCTCGGTTTTTGTTTTACAGGCATTCACATAATCCTGTTGTTACTAGTTACATTTACTCCATGTTTCACATAGATGATTCAAATATACTTCTAGCCATTTTTCAGTGCTATGCAGCAAGACTTAAGGACGTGCTGAAGTAGATGGTCAGTCGCTATTCTGATGATGTGCACCAAAACACAAACTGATGTTACTGTCAGAGCAGAGAGTCCTCATGTAACTACAGCTCACACAGGGGTGAGCGGGTGGGGGGAAGGACTCCTTGTTACTGTTTGTCATTTTTTCCTTTCCAGAGGAAACTTTTACTTCCAGGAAGTAAACATTTATTTTACACGTCATTCCTTTGCACAATAGTCAAATGAAAAGTGTTCCAGTCCAAATTTTTAGTTTATATTTTAGGCTATTAAAGTGTTATTCACACGAGTCAACATTCTTCATAAAATTCTGTATTATAATTTCAGTTCAGCTAAAACAACAACAAAAAAAACAGTCAAACAACCAAGTGCACATCCAGCTGTCAATACAAACCATGCAGTCGTCAAAAGTTAAACAAGGATTTACTTCCAACAGTCATGATAGTAAGCTTCTGAAAAGTGATTATATCTGATGCTTCCAAATTTACTTCTACTTTTTGCTGCTCTTTTGTACCTTTGCAGCAAGAACTCAGTAACAAAAGAGAAGGCTGGCTTATCTCGAGTTACATCAGGCCTGTGAGTCCTTCCCACAGGACAAACAAGGAAGCCAATATCCATGAATATGTGGAAGAAACAGTTGACCTGAAATTCTTTCAGACTGAAAATTTAGGATTTTATTTATTTAAGTGCAGTCTTTGCATCAGACATCAGTAAAGAGTGTTTTGAGACAGCAATTTATAGGGAATGGAATGTCTGACAATACTTCGTATCTCCTGAAGTTCTTCACAACAGAAATTGCTATAATGTCTTCATCATTCTCAAGCCTGCTCTAGAAGGAAGGAAAGGAATAAAGTATGAATATACAGATGGTAGCTTATAAAATAGCTTAGTCCCTTTAGACATATTTAAAAAACAAACAAACACCAAGAACAACTATACCCTACAAGTCTTCAGTCTTCATGTAGTGAAAGTTAATTTTACAGACAGTCCAAATGTTGGAATTTTTCAAGACCAGGAAGAGTATTATTACAAGCACTACTTCCTCCACCACCTTCACAGTTTATGGTCAACAGGCTCCCCAGATGGCCAGTGACATTTCACAGAATCAGTAACTTCGAGATCCCCATCACCAAGGGAAGTGTTGCATCCACAATCCACGCACACTCTTCAGACACAGTTTCCTCTCACTTGTCCCCTAGTAAACACCCAGTCTGCCCTGCATGTCCTTTGACCCTGTCAGTGAGCAGAAGAAAGCTGTATGGAACACAGTTCCATAGTGGCCCAGACTGCCAGCCCAAGGCCTTAGCAGCACCCACCACAGCACACACACACCGGTTAGCACCTGGAAAGGGAAAAATATGGAAGGAGGCTGTTCTCCCATCATGGAAAAGAAGCAGCAGAGTCAGGAAGCTCCCTATGAGGCTAACAGCTGAATTTATTTCTGGAGCACTTCAAGCTTCTTCTCAATCAGTAAAACAGTATCAACGTGAAGCTATTGCTGGTGAGCAGAAAGCGTTTGAAAAAGGATTCAGAGGTTACACTTACAAGCACCTGTGGCCAGCATCAAGCAATGTTTCCTAACACTGTGCTTCCATCCTTCTTGAAAGCAAGAAGCCAATACGATAGCTAGACAGCCCTAAGAACTCATTCTTCTTCTGTGTGGCTGCCAATTTTAGGGATACTTTTAACTGAACCCAGCTGTTTCCTCTGCCAAAGAAGAAACACAAGAAAAATCCCAGCTGCTCCCATGCTACAGGGCTACACACTCAAAACACTGCTGGAAGGCTTAGCCCATTAGTAAAAAATTAACCACTGCACCCTCCCAGATAAGTACACAGCAGCTGCTGATTCACGTATGCACATTTTGTGTAAGCAACACCTCTTGCTAATTAGCACTTATGTCCTCAAAAACATTTGCCAAGAAGCCGCAGTTAATGCTCCCCTTTTTAACATGATCTACAAAAATTGTAAGCATATCCACATTCACTGCCAGAGGGCAGAGGCTGCTCTTCTAATCCCTGACTTGTAGGAACAATTCCATGAAAGATAAAGTGTTTTTAGGAATGGCCTTCAATTTGTAGCTGTTGAGAAATCTATTAAGTAGCAAAGAGCAAGAGGTAGGCCTAATCTAGCCAAGTTCAGTAAAAGAAAAAGTTGCTCTAAGTAGTTTATTTCTCACTATCGCAAACAATAAAAACTATAAAGAAGAATAACTGTGGAAACATGTTAAAAGAGAAAAGCGAATCCCATATAATCTGTTATTCCCTGATATCAAGTCTAGAAGGAATGTTTCTACCTAGACCAGTATCAAGGCTTTTGAAATGACATCAGAGATCACCTTTACTATCTGACAATCAAGTGTAATTCCATCATCTTCATAGCTTCCTGTACTGCATAGTTTCATCTGCTTCCTACCAGAAAATACATTTTAAAGACTTCTGTAAAACTTGGCAGTGTTGCAGAGACCAGCACTTATGCTGGATATCATGTAGCTTGACTTCAACCTGCCAAGTACTTATATTTCCAAGAAAACAACTTGTCAAGTCAGAAAATGAGTGAAAATGTTTCTTACATTTCACTAAGAAAACTTTCAAAATATGGAAACTCTAGAAGAGATAGGTTTCTAAGTCAAAAACAGTTATTTCTGTAATTTAAGTTACACAAAAAGAACTCTATTTGTATGTAAATATCCATTATTACACTGTGCTGCTTATAGAAAAATAGAATTCCATTATCAGAGCTACAATAAGTTGTACACCTTACTGCAGCAAATCAGTATGTTCAGGTTATTTTCAGAAGAAAAAAAGCAATTAAAAATTATATATATATATATATTTTTTAACTGTGGAGTACTCTTACATGAGTTCCACTGATTTCAACAGTAAAGAAAAAGTAAAAAACAATCACAGTTCAAAAAGATTAAATTACTGAACAGCTTGGAAAAAGAAATCAAGAAGAAGGATAACGACCTCAGGAAAGGTTAATCATAAAAACCTTTTTTCTTTGATCCCTATTAAGGATTTTATTCTGCCATCCTTACTCTTTACATACTCCCAGTAGATTACTGCACACCATGGCCTTATTAATATGCATGAGGTTAGAAAATAGAGAGTAGACATAAAGAGAGTACATTCCAAATTGACTTTTAATCATTTTACAAGCATTCTTGAAAAATAAGGAATAAAAAGCATTAAGTGCTTTCAGAAGTTTTCTTTATACAACCTAGCTAACAAGGAACTGAGAGAGGGAAATTGAAGAACAAAGTTACTATGGTGTGAGTTGTTATCACACAAGAGCTTCTCCAGTGTTTTTGTGCACAGGTAACCTCAATTATGTGTAAATGCCAACTTTTATCAAATTAATTTATTAGTCCCCTCTTATTCTAGTACATCTGGAGTAGTTAACAAGAGTATCAAGCATTCCAAAAAATCTGTCCTGAAAAGTGACCTTAGCTGTGCTATAGCACACTAAGAAACGAAGACAACTTTAAGAGTTGCCTCTATACTTTTCCAGTAACCGCTATCTTTTTGAATTAAACGATCAAGTCAGAGGAGAAGAACACATTATTTCCCAGCAATTCCCTACATTTACTCTAATGCAGTTTTACTGTTACAAGTTCATTATCAACTGTTCTAATGCCTTCTTTCATTTTATTTGAGAAACAATTCCTTGCAAGGTACTTTGTTACGTCACAAAACTAGAAGCACAGGTCACGATCCCATTCCTTCCCAATGCAGAAGTAAAACGTAAGTAGGCAGTAACAGATTTGAGTCCAGTGTTGTCACACTCCTTGTATGCAGTTTAACACTTCTCACATTGCTCACAAAAGCATTTATATTAGTTTTGCTATTTTTCATTACAGAATGTGTTTACTTCTTCTAAGCAAAGAGAACATCAAATACGAGCGACATTCTTCTGTGTTACTTTTTCAAGGTTATTTGTACTTCAAATTACTTCTAATTGGAGCTTATTAATAAAGACAGCCTTTTTGTTGTCATTTTGTTTAATTCCTCTGTTAATCCTGTCTGTATGCTAGATTTTACTGATTTTTTTTCCTCCTTAATCCCACACATCTGTTTCCTGAGCTATCGGCTTCAAATCACAGTTAACAAAATGTTGTCTATACTGTTTCTTAGTTCCTCCATGAATTTTTAAAAACAGAAGACAGATACCAAGACCAGTTTCTGGGCAGACAAGCTATTCCATATTCAAACAACTTCTCTGCAGAATGCATTGTTCTGGTTGCAGCTGGGACAGACTTGCTTTTCTTCATAGTGTCTGGTTTTGAATTTAATTGAAAAACAATGCTGACAACACATTGACATTTGCTGAGCAGTTGCTGCACAGAGCCAAGGGTGTTTCAGCTTGTCAGACTGTCCTGTCAATGAGGAGACCAGGATGCACGAGGAGCTGGGAGCACACAAAACCAGGAAAGCTGACCCAAATTGGCCAATGGGATATTACTTACTGTAGGGCAGAATGGCAAACAATAAAACTGCAGGGATCTGGCTGGGGGGTTGTGCATCAGTTAGCAGGTTACGAGCATTGTGCATCACTTGTATTGTAAATGTGTGCATATATGTAACGACCATTACCATTATTTCTCCCTTCCTATTAAGTCTTAGTAAATACTCTCTATCTCAACTTTTTTACCCTCAATTCTCTCTCTCTCGTCTCTATTGGAGAGGAGAGAATGAGCAAACAACTGTGAGGTGCTGAGCTGCCTGCTAGATTAAACCACAACAATCATCTGGATTTCTTTAAAGCTTTGTTTGTGGGAGTTCCATAACTATACAAATTCCCTTTTGACATATCCCCTCCACCAGAAGGTGTGTTAGTTGTCTTCAGTTAAACACAGATGCTCTGACAACAGCCTGCAACAAAGTAAGTGCAGATGCAGTTATTTATGCTCTGTACGGTATACCAGCTTCCAATTACACACACTTTTGTGTCTCAAACAGATGACTGCAGCAATCTAATATTTCATTAAGTCTGGAATGCATATGGAATTTGAAAAAAGATCTACCTTTTTACAGCTCTAGATACAGTGGTCTAAAGCCTGAGACAAGTGTCTTAGACATTCTTCTGATGTTCCCCAGATTGGCAGCACTGAAATGCAACCACCCCTGTTCCCACACAGGAACGTAAGACAAACTTGATGTTAGAAGGCTATCTACCACCTAGGTGGTATATGATTGTCTGCCATGACCATTCCCTAGGGTAGAGAAGGATCTGCAGCAAATAAGCAGAAAAAGGAGAACTTTCCAGAGGCTGTTTACCAGAGCTGTATACAGCCCACATGACTGATACATTTATAAAGTCATTGGGCTTTCTCCACAATCACAGTGCAAACATGCTCTTGGCATGCATGCAGTAAACCTGGCTCTCCCAGAACGTACTGCCTTTAGTTAGCATGTGTATAGTCAATACAGCAAACGTGTACTACTTTTACTCTGAGCATGCTGAACTAATGAGTGGGTCCTGTAACAACATTTACATGCTGAAATCACTTTCAGGACAATTAACTGACTCATTGATTATTCCAGGGCTGCATATGCAAGACTCCATGCTAAAACATCCCAATGGATGGAAGTACCTACACTTTGGAGAGGACAGAACTACACTCAACATACACTGAATAATCCTACACCATGTTCATTTTGAGCTACAAGCTTTCTTTGCGGCACTGGCCTTCACTAAAAGCCTTTTACAGACAAACATGGACCAAAACACACCACTGTCAAAATTCACACGTATTTCAGGTAAATGTAACAAAACAAGTACAAATACCAACTGCTAACTTTTAAAGCAAGTAGAAGGGACGATGGCATCCTAACTCTTTTGCTTGTGGACTAAGTCATATACCTCTCATGGTAAGAAATATCATCTAGATCAAAGCGTGAAGGGAAGGAGATGCCCTGGAGTTCTGTTGCAGTCAAGGATTGTGTAACTTGGAGCAAGGATAGAGCACCAAGCCAGCAATCTGCTAACTACCTATTAACTATTTTCTTAGATTTGTGAACCACAAAGGCTCACTGGCAAAAAGAACTGGACTGGGATCTAGGTAATCTGTGCTATGTCTGGCACCTTTTTTTGATTTGTCATGAGTAGCTTCTGGCAAATTAATCTTTCTTTCTGTTTTCCTATCTTTAAAATAACACAATAAATCTTGTGAGTGCTTCGAAATCTACAAATAAATAAACAAACAAATAAATAAATAAACACTCTGTGGAAGAGCAAATGGTTTAACCAACCCAGCAGAACCCTGTCTTAAGCACCTACAGCATCAGGTATTTTCATTCTGAAAGAGCGGCCCATTACTGACAGATATTCAACCACCAAAATGACTTCCTACACCAAAGAGACAACTCCTTTATGCCTGCCTTTGGCTTGCTTGCATCCTAAAAGCAATATCAACTAGCCACACAAATGACTTGACTTTAGACTGTATAGCCACCAAAAAAAAAAAAGTTTGCTACCAAACAAAAGTGTTGTATTGGCTTTTGCTAGGAAAGTTTGCTAACAGTGCTGTACCAATATATTTATCTTTTTATATTTCATTTGTTTATGTGCCAGCAATCTTAGTTAGAAGACAATGTATCACACCAGGATTTGCTTACTTGATTGGAAATACGTCCGTTCAAATTTAAGATATTTTTATTTTCTTCAAAGCCAGGAAACAAGAGATCATGATTCCCTTTGCTCGTTAAGTTGAACAAGTTAATGTTTCATATTTCCATATCCTATGAATTCAGTTAGTAAATTCCCTAGCTTCAAATCCAACTATTTCAGAGTTTTTAGATGTTTTGCTTTATCTTCTTCCTCTTATCTAGTTAATATTTGTCTCCCTGCTATTTGTACAACATCTACTGTGGTGAGTTACAGCTTAAGTAAGGACAGGAGCTTTTTTGTCAACACACAAGATCACTATCTGACCAGCATCTGACTCCTCCAACATTACAGTGTAACAGCTTGCTCCCTTACAAACTCAGCTGATGGATTAATTTTTTCCTCCTAATTAGCACAGAGTATTTTTAAGACATACTTCTCAAATATGAAGTATACTTTCACCAACTACCTCTCCAAAATTTTTATTAAATTAAAACATTCCTTTCCTACTCTTATTGGTGGCCAGTAATCTTTGTAAATCACTTCTGAAAGATGCATAGAAGATCTTGCATATCAAGTTCTGAGCATCTGGCTCAGCCAATGCCCAGAAAATTTCCTAAGTTAGAGTCATCTTGGTAGACTTAGAACTGACAAGTGAAAAAGCTGACTTCAGAGCTTTCATTCTTACAGTAATGTTGTATAGCCACATAGATTCCATTGGTCTAAGTTACTTTAAAGGCCATATAAATATACTTGCACATGCAAAAAGATGCAGAATGGAAGTTGTCTTTCTTTGCTCCTGACAAAAAGACAGTCTAAAAGGTTGTTTGCATTTTTCCCAGTTTGATTTCTTAAGATCAGAAACTTCTATTGTGGTCAACTCCTGCTTTGATGAAACTTCCTCTGAAGAACTCAGTGAAAAGACAGTACCTGTAACCAATAACTGAAAGAAAAAAAGTAAAATCAAACAAACAAACAAAAAAAGACAAGCAATTTAGATGCTAATCAAGATAAATAATAACTGAACAGTTTTGACACTGTCTAATCAAAGAGCAAACACTTCTTAATCAATTATGTCACCATTCAAGCTTCCTGAAGAGTCCGACACAGAAAGTAATGCAAAAGATAAGTGACATAGTGTTAATGGTTCAGACTATTTAAAATATACATCATTAAAAACAGAAAAAAGCAAAGATATTAAACGTTTTTTCACCAACAAGCAGATAGAATAGAATAGGTAGCTAACAGTCTTCGTGAGAATTAGACTTAAAAAATGTTTCTAAGCCTGAACCAACTTATTGTGAAGTATTAATATTTTATTATCTCCAGTACTTACGGGGGGGAAAAATCCCCAGGTTAAATGCCAGTTTCACAACTTTGTGCAGCACAGCAGTCAACCACTAGGGCCAAGTTTTTAGTCCACCTACATAAAACACTAGAGATGCCTGCAAACTCAAACCTTTCTTCCCGCCTTAGCAATGCTGAAAATGAAGACTTGGCTTCCTTAAACTATAGCAATGGCAGATCCCCTACTTGAAGCTCCTGACCAGATTGTCCCCTTGGGTACCCACACATTAGCCTTTAAATTAGATTCAGGGGCACACTTCAGAAGCAGTTCTCCTCATCACCCAAATTCCCTATGCTCCCCTGCATTATCATCAAAACATCTCCCAGTGAGGAGCTATCTTTCTTTAGAATGAAACCAATAAAAACAAACTAGGATATGGAAGATGTACTACGGAACCACACCTATTGCATCAAGCCGCAACCAAGCATTTAGCCCCTGGGATAAGATCATATCTTATCCCATAACAAAATTTTAACATGGACGTCAGGTTCTCAACACCTAGTGATCTACCCTACAGACACACTCTTTTGTTAACACAATTTGCTAACATTTGCTAGGATGGAGCCTCTGTCTCCATTCTCCCACCTACATTCAAAAGGATAATAATAATTAACGGCTTCCTCCCTCACAGAGGTGACAGTGAGATTGATCAGATAGTGGGTGTACAGCACTTTGAAAATAGGAAGTGCTATGTAACTCTTCCCTCTTATTACAAACGCTCTTGTATCTGGTAGAGTAGTATAGAAATAAGAATTAATTTGGAAACGTCTCCATTTCTATGCAGCTAAACATTGCTGCACTTCATCAAGCAACTGATTGTAGCAGGTTTACTTCATACAAATTGATAGTCATCCAACATGCTCACTCTGAGTATATTTATTAATTTTATTTAGGATGCTGTTTGTCTAGATAGAAAAAGCTTTTCTAGATCTGAAAAAGCCACTTAGTATTCATCAGCCAGGATCCAGAAAGACCACGAAATTATTAACTGAATCATTCTCAATGTAATTGCTACACACAGCACAAGCAGAAGTACCAGCTGGTATGCTTGTTTCTGTCCCACACTTTAGTTTCAGTGCTGACAGTGCATGGAATTTATGGATATTCACTTCTGAGACAGCCACTTTGATTATTATGTATCTTTAACATATTTATTTAGGACTATATATTCAAGTTTCCAGAGCTCCTTACTAATCAGATTTGGCAGTACAGCAATGGTCCACTGTAAATTTGAAGACCCATTTGTAGGCCTCTGAAGCTGAGGAAGAAGATGCACATGCTACTAGAAAACTTCACCTACTAGGAATGAGACTCGAACATGCTTGCTACTTGGAAATTAGGGTTCTTAACTAAGGCTTTAACTTAGGCTTTATCTTTGGCCACAGACAAGCACTTGACTGCTGTTAGTGAGAATTTTAATAATTGTCTTTTGCAGTTCAGTGGCTGTAAGATAATCTGTCTGGATTTCAACTCACATCAACATGAAAATAGAGAATGAATTGGGATCCAGGCCAAACTCCACAACTGTGAGAATTTTACATCTGTGTTTTGCTGCCTTCTCTAGATGCTAATGAGAAAAATTTACAGTTTCTCACTTTTTGACATTTAAGTTCCACAGCTGCTTAGGATTTTGCTTCTCACTTACTCAAAAGCTTCCTGCAGCTGGCAAAAACAAAGAGTTTAGTCTCTCATTCTGAAGTGTCATCAGCACCTGTAAAGAGAAATCTCTTCACAGAGAGGCTCATGTGGCAGAAGTTTGCCAGCCAGAGCAAGTCAGGCATGAAGTGCGATGACATCTTCTGTGCTTCAAGATACAGACAGAGGAGAAACCCCTTAAAACATTGTATTTTTCAGCAAAATCTTGTAGGATGAAGATTTAATTTCGCTTTTTTGACCACTTCAGCTCAAACTCCCATCTTCAGCCTTTCAAGAAAGCAAAGTCGCTATGAGTATACACTGTGGTGTACCTACTATCTGCATGTGGGAAACCAGGCAGCATCATCAGATAAATAGGAACAAAAATCATGTTATCACTCAATCAAAATGTCAAGTCCAATTCTGCCATGGACTCACAGCTCTGGGTACCCACACACATACTTATTAATCTTATTCTGCCTGGGCTCCTAAATCAGGTCAATGGGGAAACAAGCTAGGCACTGAAGTGTTTGCTGGCAAAGGACAATTCTCTCCAGGAATCCTGTAATCTCTTGTAATAGATTCTTCATCTACATGATGTGGCATGAGGAGAGTAAATAGATGCAGTCAGGTGTGCAAGCTTGCTGATCACTGTGGTATGAGGAGCCAGTAGTTAAAGAAGCCAAATGTACCAGAAATAAATTACTGGATTTCAGTGCTTTTAAACAGACATTTAAAGAAAGGAGTGACTGGACTTTCCATATACACATTCAAAAACGTCAATCAAAATTACTCCTGAATAAACAGAACCACTGCTATAATCCAGACAGAATATTACAGCACCTTTGTAAACAACTCACATGAAGGTTTTTCAGAACAAATCAACTACTCGTGTCACCAAAAAAAAAATACTGGTACATCACTCTACTCAGTAGAAAAGAATGAAAAGGAACTTCTATAAATAGTGATTTTTTTTATAGAACTTTAAGAAGATGTTCCCAAGATACTTCATTGTGAAGCTTAGTTCAGACATTTAACAGAGTCTTGAGTAAGATGTGAAAATCCTACTACGCCTAAGCAAGCATTTCCAGTGCAGCAAGTATTAAAATCTGTGTCTCTGGTAGCTTTGGTACCTCAGCCTCTTTGCTCTCTCAGCCCATAAACTGGATGATGAGTTAGAGGGGGAACAGCATTATCTATTAGAGTAATATACCATGTCTTTCTCCACTGCAACTTGAAATCTGAGATTCAGCATGACACTCTTTCAAACAGAAAAGATCTTGTATGAAGACAATGATCTACGAAGTCTTCAATTGAAGGCAAACTCCTTTGTGCGCAGAAGATGAATAACAGAACTGAGTTGGAAGGGACCCTTACAGGCCATCCAGTCCAACTCCCCTGCAGTGAACATGGACACCTATAGCTAGATCAGGGTACTCAGAGCCCTGTCCAGCCTGAACTTCAGTGCCTCCAAGAATGGGGCATTCACCACCTCTCTGGGCAACCTGTTCCAGTGCCTCACCAGTTTCACTGTAACTAATCATCCCACAGGATCCAAGCTGTAATAATTGAGCGGATTACAAAAGCAGAGTTGGTGAGATGCAGCCGTTCCCTGATAACTTACAGCATCTAAAGCACTATACAGCAGGTGAAACAAACAAAAAACAGAACTCAAAATCTAGATCAGCCTGAATCATCATTTTGTTTGAGAAATGATGGTGAGTATGAATTATTAACTGATCCAGGAACAAAGCTTGGTGTCATTTCCAGCATTTTGCTGAAACGTAACTCTTAGAACTATAATTACAATGAGATTACTGGGAAAAGAATAAAGCCTATGACACTTATCACTACAGACTGTTAGCTTAAGAGGAAATACTCTTAAGTAATATTTGTGTCAAATACAGAATTGAAATAGTCTTCAGTATTAGAAAAACAAACAGCCTTGCTTCCTGATAAACTTAAGGGGCTGCCTGAAGTCCAGAACAAGATTATAGTGCATGAATTAAACTTCTGAATTTGCATTACCAATTGGCCAAGGATGTCTTCTGCTTCAAGACGACTTGAGGGGAAGATCATTTTCCCCTTCTGTTCCTGAGAGGAAATGGTAGAGATAACAATTAAGCATTTCCTGTCTGGTTTTGAGTAGCCTTCCTATAGACTTAGTCTCTTTAAATTTAACTGTCCAGAATAGAAAAGAGAGAGAATGGCCCTGATCTATGGCATCTAGAAACAGACAGTTAAAGTCTTGAGTAGGAAGGGAAGATAGAAAGAAGGGGAGAACTTTTATTTACAGCTTCAAACCTGAATTTAAACATTCCCTTCTAGAATGGGAATGGTCCTCTCCGTGGAGGAAATCTGGATATTCCAGCGTACTTCATCACAGAGCACCACACACCAGAAAACTAACAAACTCATCATACCTTCCTGCTGGAAGAGTGCATAACAAAAGCTCTAAGAAATAATACATTTGAAGCAGACTACTGGGAAAGCACAAGGACAACCCATAATTTAAATGGATTTGTCTCTCCTTTCATTTATTAATCTTCACAAAGAAACTGAAGAAAATAGTAAAGACTCAAATTGGTGATTCCACTGACAACTACCATTACTTGAATCAGTTAAGGAAAGCCTGGAAAACATCATTTGCTTATTGAGGCCAAGATGTAAAGAAATCCTAGATGCTGGTGGCTAAAAAGAACTTCAGAATAAAACAAAAATAAAAATCCACAAACACACCAGGTTATTAATTTAAAAAACAAAACAAAACACAACCATCCCTCCCATATTTAGAAGATAATGGCATATAGCTGACTGAGATTACTACCTGACAGATAAAGGGGGTCTACCCTCTGCTGAGTTATAATCCTCTCAACCTTGCCAAGGGTTTCACTGCCCACTTACCACAAGAACACTGAGTAGTTTTACATTAAAAGAGACATGCAGATGGGTCAAGATTCCTATTCCTATGCAGTTTGGCATATCAATTTCTCCTCACCTCCCATCCTTCTCACATAACCTTGGGATAACCTCAACTGGACACACAATTTAACAAACATTCATATGTAGTTTAAAATAGGCTTCTATTTGAAACTGTGTCTTTGTGGACAGATGCATTTTGCATCTTTCCCTCACATATCTACTCTGCATAGACAATTGACCCTGGTCTTTGAAAATCATCTCCTGACCTAACCATGCAGCATACTTCTCCTAGTAATGAGTGCTGAAAGAGAAAGAGATGGGAGTTTCCTGCCACCACACAGGGCATTCCTGTGCACGGGGCAGAACAACTGAGCTTATGACTACACTCAAGTTTATTTATCAGGCTGTTTTTGTACTTGCCCAGCTATCACCTCATGAGAATCTCACATTTCACGTTAGGGCGCTGCCTAAGTGCATGTGCCTGAATTGCAGGGTTTCAACCCTGCCACGACTATAATGATTCATAATTCATTATACTGTAATGGCCTACCTTATATAACAATGCTGACACCACTGGGGATGCTGACCCTTAGCCTACAGTCAACTCCTCGAAGCTACAACCTGCCTCAGTCCTGCAGATATTTAGTGACTTGTTGAAAGACAGCCCTATGCTACCCAATGCAACCCAGAATGCAGGGTAACAAACTACCCTGCTCCCCACTCCACAAGACAAACTTAAGCAGCACGGCCTGCTACCCGCCAAGAAACACTGTCATGTTACTGGAAGACCTCCAAGCTGCACAACTAAGGTTTTCACTACTTTTTCTCCATGTAGCCAGTTACAACGGCTCAGAAGCATCTACAAAATAATTCCTGCACACTCATAAGCATAGGAGCAACTGCTAAGTGAAAGGTGGCACAAAGAGATGGGAATGCTACAGATTTCCCTCCACACTAGTTAAAGGCATAGATGAACTGGTGATACATATCCGTAGCACACTCACTGTACTACAACAGAACCAGAGAATGGTTTAGGATGGCAGGTGTCTGTCAAGATCATTCTGCCCAACCCCTGCTCCAGCAAGGCCACCGAGAGCAAGATGCCCAGACCCACGTCCAGGTGGCTTTTGAAAATCTCCAAGGAAGAGACCACACAGCCTCCAGGTAACTTATGCCCATGCTCCACAACACAGGCAGTGAAGTGCTGCCTGCGTTCAGACAGAATCCTACATTCCAGTTTGTGTTCATGGCCTTTTTTCCTATCACTGGGCACTGCTGAAAAGAGAATGGCCCTGTCTTATTTGCATCTTCCCTTCAGGTATTTATAGGCTTTGGTGAGACACTCGCTCCAGAGCCTTCTCTTCTTCAGGCTGAGCAGCCCTGGCTCTCTCAGTCCCTCCTCAAAGCTGAGACATTCCAATCCCTTCATCGTCTATGCAACCTTTAGCTGGACTCTCTCCAGGATGTTCATGCCTCTCTTGTAACGGAAAGCCTAATCTCAAACTCACTATTCACTAGGCACAATGAGCAGAGGCCTAAGAGTTTCAGTAGACGAAGAAAACATTTTTCCAGGGATAGAGGAACTCAGGCTACATATGAGTCAGCACTGGAGAAGAAGAGCCAAGTTCCAACCATGCTCCAGCTGTGTTAGCCTATGTTTGAAAGTTTTGCAAAACCTGCTGGTCTCCACAGGCACACAAGAGAACTTACTCTCACAAGCACTAGCCCCATCAGCCTCCAATTTTCTTCTCAGTGAGATTAACTTCTCACCATGAAAGTCTGAAGGTAAGACTGTGATAAGTGAGAGAAGATACCCCATAAACATCCCAGCTTTCCAACTGCAGCTGAGTCCTGGCACATTCATCTAGTGCCATAACGATAACAAAAATCGTGCAGCTCATAAGGAGGCACCTAGTCCCCTTGCGGAAGATGCATAACCCTTATAACAAAGCTCTACAGTCAGTCTGTCTCATGGTGCAACCTGAAGCTGTACACAAATTTCAGAGTAGTGCTAAGCACTGCCCCTTACACAAAGGAACTGGCATATAGTCCTATAATGCAATTGAGGTGGATCCAAAGGCGGAAGTGGAGTCAAAAGCACTGCAAAGGAAAAGCCTTTGCCCCAGTATGTAGGCATAGGCATTGGGGACAGATAATTATTTCAGTGTGAGTAGTGCAAGGGACTTGCCCTTCTGCATGTAACACAGATGACAATACTGAAGCTGAACATTTGCTGAGTCACCACTGAATAGCCACTTACAGCACTTCATATTTACCATGAAACAAATTGATGCGTTATCTTGCAAAGTGTAAACATCTTAATAACCCACACTTAATACCCTGACACTGAACTTGAACATTTTCTGTTTCATACTAGAAAGAAATAACTCTAAGACAGGTAGAGAACACGAGATATTAAAATTTTGTTGTGGGGACTAAGTATGGGATTAGTATGGAAGATAAAACTGCAGAATTTAGTTATCTCCATTTTAAGAAAAGGAGGTAGAAATTCAAAAAACAGGTCTGAATATCACTGCACTACTGACAGCCACAACTTAAGAGAGGCACACTTTTTAATTAGAATTAATGCTGAAGGTCAGAAGAGGAAAAAATTTAGTATTTGTACAAATGTTCTGATGTCTAAGCAATAAACCCAAAGAACTGCTAATGCACGGATGTAGATTAAAAAGAAGAGGTATAATCCAAGCAAATATTTACATGAGTGAAAGTTCAGTGAAGAGCTTTCTTACATATTTCAGATTTGGCTCACTGCCAGTGATCTTTAATACTGAACAGAAGAATTGACACAAATGCTACTCCCACAGCTGGTGACTAGAAGGTGTGACAAAAACCGTGTCCTTAAGAACTTAACTTTAATGAAAAGTGGATGTGGCATTACCTTCTCTAAGCACTTAACTGATGGTGTCTCAGGCAAATAACCCTGGTATTTAGAAGTTTAGAAGTTACACTTTCCTAGAAAAGCATCAATCAGAAATACTTCTGAAATGGTGCCACAGAACTTGTGGCATTAACGACAAGTAAGAGTAACACTTAGAGCCCACAATCAAGACTCAATTCCATTATGTGATGCAAACAAAAGAAATCCAAAAACAGTAAGTTGGTATGTGACAGGCATGTTTTTCACAAGAGCTGCTTTGGTGGAAAACAACAGAATTACAAGTGAAAGCTAGATTTAGACATACAACACAACTGAAAGTCATTTCAGAACATTTTATTGGATAGCCAGACAGCCCAAATTCCACAGAACAAGAAGAAAAATAATGAAAGCAGTCTTGATAGGGAAGGAGGTAAAAATAGAAAATTCAACTAGGTAAGCCAAGAACTCAAGAAATTTTAAAAACTTCCAGCAGAAATAGTAAACTAAGAACTCTCATGTTCCACATGAGACCCCACATTTTTATATCACAAAGCACTTAAACAGCATTGATTCCTCACTGAATTATAATACCACGCTTAGTATGGATTTTACTCTGTTCATACATCATTAGCAAATAGCTGCTTCTGTTTTAAGGAAACATCACACTCACAATGCCAATGAAAGCATCCCCACTACAGAACCCACTGAAGACAAAAAAGGCGGAGGATTTAGTAAAGTTAGAACATCATTACTCAGCAGGTAAACATTGTTACTCAGGCCGCAGATACCTCAGAAGTATCTAGAACTCATCTTACCTTGTACTTTTTGAAATATCACTAAGAGGAAAAAAAAAATGAAGAGGGGGTAAGGAGAGACTGCATACCAGGAAGCTGCTATGTGGTTACAACAGCTCCAATAGTTTGGAGTACAAAGTAGAGGAACTAGGTATCTGCTGAGTAACTTGGTGTCACACAACAACCCAACCAGGCATGCATTAAATGAATTACAGTTGTTTAAACAGTAAGAATTAAAACACACACACAAAAGTTCTTTGATAGCTCTCTTATAAGCAGAATCCCAGCAATATTAGATAAGTATAAGTAAGATTTTAAACTGTGAAATAGAATAAAATCAACAAAAACTATGTGACATAGCAGCTGGGGATTGGTAAATTAAGGAAAGGTTATGATGCAGACACGTAATTAACTTAACCTGTAAATGAGGAACAGGCAAAGACTGTGCATCTTGAATACTATTGTATACAAAGTTGTCAATTGATGGTTGAATCAACCCTGAAAAGTAATTATTTTGAAGAGTTTTTCCATTATGGTAGACAATCACCCAGAACCAACTAGTTTAATGTAATGGCTAAGAAGGCTGTTGAATTCTTCAAACATCTCAGCAGTGGTATCTCAACTAGCAGAAAAGAAATGTTAGTCCTGTATTTGTACTAACAAAAAAGAAAAAAAGAAGATATAAAAGCAACCATACGCAAGCGTTCAATTCTTGCTGTAAGTATTTCAGCATTCATGCTGAAGAGCTAAAGAGGAGTCCAAAGAGATCTTAAAGACTGAAGAATTAGGAAACCCATTCTACAGTTATAGTTCAGATTAAGCATTAACATCCCAGAGCTGCAGCCATACAGACCAAGCTAAGAACAGGGCTTTTTTTGTGTGGTTATCTTTTCAGGTTTTTTGTGTTGTTTTTTTTTTTCTTTTTTTTCTTTTAAGACATCTTCCTTTTGTTCTTAAGGCTGGTAGTAAGTGTAAAGTTCAAGAGAATGAAGAATTTGTACCATGGCTTGTTCAGTGTTTTTTGCTTGTTTGCTTGTTTTTTAATGTTTTACCTCACGTCAGACAATATATTCCACAGTAAATAAATAGGTTAACTGCTGCTAACTTTTTGTGGAACAGATTCTGGCTCGAAAAGTAAAACAAAAAATACCACTACCTCCCCAAAACCAAACAATCATTCAAAGGAAAAAAGAAGTACATAGCCGAACCTAAAAGCCATGAGTCCAACACAAAATGCAACACTATATGTAAACTACAGTCCAGATTGGTAGGTTGAAACATCGTTTAAGAAAACAAAAACCAGTTATACTAAGTCAATGAAAACAAACGTCTTGCTTATGGCTGTATTTCTAACCACTCCCCAGAGTTCTGGCTCTCTTTGCACATAAAAAAAAGCCCTGTAAAGGAACAGGAAGGTATTAGTGCATTCCATGTAGCTTGGTATCATGCAAACAAGACAAAACACACAAGCATGAAAGGTGATGACCTGTTCCTCCAGCTGTGGATTATTCCAGAAAATATCATCATTCCTTGGAGATAGAAATAACTGAAGTATAAAGCAAACGCACTACAAAATACAGCCATGATGTTACCCCCTCCCTCTCAGGCTATTCAAACAGAAGAATACATCCTACCAGCTTGATACTTCACATATATTGTACCACTGTACATTTGGGAAAAAAAAGAACAACACCTTATTTTCCCCCTCTTTAAACAACAAAGAGTTCATGCCTCCTCCTGTTTTACTGGTTTTATACTATTGGGAAAACCCCCCAGACAAAACAAAAATATAGCATGTAAAAGTTTAACACCATGCTCCTGACATTGTTACATGAAATTGTACACAAAGGAAACCCACAAATCAAAAGATTCAGCACAGGTATTTTCCCAAGAATATCCAGCTGAAAACTGCACTAGCAAAACTAACATAGCAGTAAATTTTAAGCAAACCACAAGCCCGAGTACACCATCATCCAGGGAATGCTTGTGTCACAAGTTTCTTTAAGAGAAACAACTTTACGGCATATATATTAAGTCTCCTGTTGAATGTCAGAGGTTTGCATTTGTCATGGGGAGTACAGCCACAATTAAGCTATTAGCAAATTCTGTACACAGTGTTTATCTGGCTTCAGTTCAAAGGCTAGAATCCTCAGAGATAGTCCTAAGTTTAGTTCTTAACCTTAGCTAGATTTAATAATTAATAATAGCATGTTACTCTGTAGTACAACTCAACATAGAACAAAACTCAGAATTCATTATTCTTTTGTCTCACAGATAAGAAGCAAAAAATAAATGGAATTAAGCAAATAAACTCCAAGAGAACAGAAATTACTCTGGACAAAGAACGTTTCTAGATTCCAATGAGCACAGATGGTATTACCAGCCAAGATGAAGACAATCACAAGCCAAGCCATCTTTCAGAGTAAAATATTACCGATGTTACCATCAGAACTAGATCAAACATGCCTAATTATAGGTCAATACACATAATTTCAGTAATTCCAATGAATCTTAGTCCTATTTTCTGGAAATACTCTATTACATATTTTCATAAAAGCAAATTCACTTCCGTTGATGACTCTGCCTTTTAATGAAATCATCCAAGTGAAGAGAAACAGTCTTTTCAAAGATCAGAGTAAACGTTTATTATATCCCTCAGTTTATCATTTCAACGCTGAGATAAATAAAGCAAAAGGAAAAAGAACAACTCAAAAATCTTAGTTTCTTTCCTACATTCTAGTCTCACTAAGAAAAATAGTATGTTTAGATGCAGTTTCAGAGGGGAAAAAAAATACTCTTCTATCCAGAAATCAGGTGCCAAAAAAGTATAAAATGTTTTATTAATAATGAATGTCCTGGAATTAAACATTCTAAATGACAACCTGAGTTTTTTTGGGGCTGCCAAAGATAACCCCTCCATCTGAAAGGATTATAAAAAAAAATATACATATTTTTTACATATCAAAAGCGCTTCTCATAGGGGATTTATATGAAATTCTTTTGGCATTATGTCCAATGCTTGCAATTTCCCGTATGAAAACTCCACAAAATTTCTCGAGTGTCCCACTTGGAGGATACACAGAATAGCAGTGAGATAAAGGAACTTTGATCTCTCTCAACAATGGGACAGGTCTGCAGAGCTTAAGAAGTCTGTCTGACAGCTATCTGGTGGCCTGCATTGGGAGATCTCTTCTTCCTTAATGATGGCCAGGTGCCAACAAAAAACAGCAGCCTCAGGATAGGAGAGATCAAAACAGCAAGAATGCTGTCAGCCTGTCTGAAAATTCTCTGAAGTGTCTCGATCTGTTAACACACAAGCATGAAAGAACAAGGAGAAAAAGAAAGTTTAAGCAAAGGTATTTAAAGGCTCCTGTAGAACCATTTGTTTTGCTTATGGGTCTTTTTCAACAGCACAACTACAGAGTATCTCAGTTTCCAGGATACCTTTTTTTTTATTATTATTATTATTTTTATTTTTTTTACACACAAAACCAGAAAGGCAGAAGTAAAAAGTACTGTATAAACCCACATTATTTTCCTCTCCTAAGGGACTCAGTCCAATTGCACCTGCATCAAAAGTGGTGGATTTTTTTCTGGAACTATTCTTTTTTTTAAACACCTTCAAAAGGTCTTTGCTATCAATCACATGCTGATTTCAATGCCATCTAAATGACATGTACCAAAATGGGAAACATCAATTAGCCACATACATGGATGGCAATATAAGAATTTGTTAAAGGTACATGAACAATTCCTATTGTTTTCAGTATCTAATAACCATTACTATTACTGCTCTGATCTTGCTAAGACACAAGTAGTACACTTCATCTCAGTAAATCCAGTATCACAGTAATATAAAACCTCATATTTGATTTTATGTTTCTCGAGCCTCATCAATTCTCAAAAATCACAAGAAATTACGGCACCATTTTCTTCCTATTTATATACATTTTAGTTTTTCTGGCCATGTAAGTTAACAGTTGCTGCTACAGAAACATTTCTTGACTTTCCAGATGACTCACATTTAACCAAAGACATGGTCTAGAATAGCCCTAGGCCACCTTTTAGAAGATTCTCTGACATAAGCAAGATAATTAACATTATCATTAATGGAAAACCTAAGAGTTAAAAAATCTCCAGTGACAGGTTTATAGAACAAGGAAAGAAAAGCAAGTTACCTTAACTTACATAAATGTGCTCATTTGATATAAGGATTTTTGCCAAAGATTATCATGTTACTTTTGAATCTGGAGCTGGCAGAGCATGGAACTAGAGAAGAACCATGAGGCAGTACACACCAGCAACCAGTGAGTGACCAGATCAGGTAGTGGGACAGACATATGAACAAGAGAAGGCAGTAATAAGTTTTCTGTGCTGTAAATTTACGTGTTATCAAGTCCAAAATATTTATTCTAATGGAGAATGGCAAAACAAACTTAAGACATTTTTATTACACAGTAGATCAGTTCATTAACCTGTAAGCAAGAAGGTGACTTTTTGCCCCTCACTAGAAGAAAGACATTGAGGCCCTGGAACGTTGCCCTTCTCTGGACACAAAACTGGTGAGGGGTCTGGAGCACAAGACTTATGAGGAGTGGCTGAGGGAGCTGAGATTGTTCAGTCTGGAGAAGAGGAGGCTCAGTGGAGACCTCCTTGCACTTTACAACCTCCTGAAGGGAGGCTGTGATGAGGAAAGGTTTGGCCTCTTCTCCCAGGCAAATAACAGGACCTGAGCAAATGGCCAGAAGTTGTACCAGAAAAGGTCTAGATTAGACATAAGAAAAAACTTTTTCTCTCAGAGGGTGGTCAGGCACTGAAATGGCCTGCCCAGGGGGATGGTGGAGTCATGGTCCCTGGCAGTGTTCAAGAGGCATCTGGATGAACAGCTACGAGATATGGTTTAGTAGCTTGTGGTAGCAACAGTTATGGGAGGACAGTTGGACAAGATGATCTTGTAGGTCCTTTCCAACCTTGTGATTCTATGATTGTCTTGATTTCATGGCTGTACCATAACTAAACTAGTAAATTCTAAGCTCTCGACTCTTGTTCACTGGAATAATCTGAAACTGGTTGGGTATCTATCATGTCCAACCACGGCAAATGCCTACAGAATAGTTAACCTGAAGACAGGTAATCACATCCAAGAAAAGAAAAAAAACAAGAAAACCACCATCTGATGCACATTTGATGACAATTACCAACATCAGAGCTCTACTTTCAGTTAACTTTAGAAGAGATAAGGATTTAACTGAATTGATTTCTTGTAGACTTCAGGATTAAAAAAGTAAATAAAAAGTATTTCAAATGCTAACTGTTCCTTTCACTATTTTCTTCAAAGATAAACAAATCCCCTGTCAATGTATTTTTGATAGCTGGAATTGAATCCTGAAGTATTTCGACAAGAACCACCACCCCATTTTCCAAGATATAAAACAATAGGCATACATAATCAAAGAGGATAGTTTCTTGGGTGAACATTTAATCCACCTGTTTGTTCTAAGATGAAATCAGGCCCAGCCCCAAGCACTAGACAAAGCTGCTTAGACCCTCTCCTAACCACTTCTCCCATGTGCAGGGCAGATCAACCCATCTTACAGACACCATGGCCACAACTCAGCTGCACAAAGGCAGCAGTGATATTTCTTCTGCTATCTTTTTCACCTTCCTCATGAGGAGGTTCAATTTTTCAGAAGCTTTTTGGTGTCCCACTGCTTTACTCAAGCTATGTACATACTACGCATCACGTTCCTTTCAGGGAAGTATGAGGCAAACCATCACTATGGAATGACTGAACGATCGAACCTTTGTTTGATGTGTTTCATTTCTGCCTCTAGCACAGACAGACACCACCCTCTCAAGCACAGAAAGAAAGTAACAACAGCACTTCTCTGCTGGCAACTGCATCTACACAAGGGCTCTGTGATAAAACCCTACAGTCCAGACCCAGCTCTGGACACTAAGCATAGCGTGCAAATTAAATAGTTTGAGGATTCCATGCAATCTGTCCTTCACAAGCCCACAGAAGACAATATCTTCAGACAATTACTCTTCAGTTCAGTCTTTGTATCAACATTACTTACTGGGGGTATAATGTGCAACCAGAACACTCAAGATTTAATCTTCAATTTTGATCAAAAAAACATTTCGGCTCTTCCTGGAACTCCCCCAGTAACTTTCAAACTACTAAAACAACGGTATCTCTTAGATTTGTGTTCTCCAGCATTAATGCATCCAGTTTCTTCAGAAGGGGCTAGCCATACTTACAGCCTGCTTCATGCTTCCATCTCCAATGCCAGAAACACAGCATACAGGGCCTGCTAGTGTTTCCTATGTGCCTCTGTTTTACACTGCTTTCCTGCTTGTGGTTCGTGCTAGTCAGACATTTTGTAATCAGACCAAACAAGTAGTGAATGCTAAAATACATCCATAATTGTACCCATAAGAACTGTTCATACATAGCAAAAACAGATTTTTCCTGAGTGTTACACCATTCAGCACAGAAAAAAAAAATAATAATGATAATAAAATGTTCAGTGTTTACAGTTCTCTGTTACTGCAACAAAGCTAATAACCACTACTCACATCCATTGTACCAAGTAATTTTACACCTTCCTGTGATTAATTTTGCAGATTGTCATAGTATTTCAAAAGAAATACTTGCTCTTATGAAACCAGCATTGGCATTATACACCAACAAAATAATGTGAAGAAGCTAAAAAGCAGAACTATAACTTCTAAACATTGCAGCATACACCCAAATGTACTTTCTCCAGAGATTCTCTGCTCAGCACACGCTTTTCCCTCCTGCACTAGTTCCATATTATTCTTTAATGGGAGAGAAAAATTTGGAGTCCTATGGCTCTCTGACTTATGAGTAAAATTCATTGACTACTGAAACCCTAAACTAGCTCTTACGTGCTCCAGTGGGTGTAGATCACTTCTAAAATAAAGCCAAACAGCAACAAGAAACCCTTTTTAAGCACTGCAAACAAAATATCCCTCTACAATAGATACATATAAAAAATGGATTGTGTTTTATAAATATATATATGTCTGTATGCCTGTACATAACAAATGATATTTATACACAGGCATACACAATTATATGTCATAAAATGCATCAAGGTGTTTTATATCCAGGATAACATTAGAAGATATAACGAATAGAGATACTCATCAATCCAGTTACAACACGTCAGGATGTGTACATAAAGTATTTGCTCACTTTACTATTGTAAATGTGTACTGTGGTACCTAACTAAACTAATTTCGAAGTGCTCAGTGCAAGTGGGAAGATGGACCAATACATATAAGGTAGCAAAATAAGGTTACAGTTCTAGACTTTTTTAATTATATAACAGAGCATGGAAAGTAGTCAATCAGAATGTACTAACCAATATCAGCGTTTTTTTCCTTCATGCACAGGAGTGAAATGTGCATTACCACTTGACTTCCATCTCTAAGCATGGTATACCGCCTACCTGAACAAAGATTCCAGACTGTAGGAGGGAAAGAAGATGAAGCCAAACATCAATGCAGGACCATAAAGGAGACTCCAAAGTTCTCCAGAACACTTGGTCACAGGCACATGCCTGAAACTGACCTCAAATCATTGCCTGACTGATTCTTAATAACAATCAGCGTTCTAAGTTAATAGCTCCACAAGTAGAACACATTGCTAATCAATAGCAAATGTGTGAACCTACCTCACATTTTATTGTCTTTCCAGTTTAGCTATTGAAGACACTGAGATAAGCAGCTGCAAAACAGCCTACCAAAAATATAGGGGATGAATATACATTTGTGTCATTTTCTCAAACACAGTTGACATCTTCACCACAGGAAGACATATTTTGACATACTCAAGGTGTACTTGAGCCTCCGTACTGTACACCGCTCTTTTGAAGAGCAAAGTACTGAAAGAGAAACAACAGAAAGTCTTTGATTACTTCAGGGGTTTAAAAAATAATACCTCAAATTACACTTGTGTGTATTCACTGACTTTTTCTCCAAACAATTTCGAATGAACGTGGTTGGAAAACTGCAGTGGTGAGATTTATGGTCCTCTAGCTCAATAATGGTCAGAAACTTTACATCAACAGCCACACAATGTATGTCTACTAAATATTCACATTTCTATTGTGTGACTTGCTCTGGTTGGCTAGCCACGTTTGTACATAGCAGAAATCTGTTTCTGAACAGCTCAGCACCTGCAACAAATGTTCGGGAAGAAATGAAAAGAGAACGTCAAACAATGCATGGCCAGACCTCTGAGATTCAGGCAATGTACATAATGTAAACAGGAAATTCATTTATGCGTGACTTCACAGAATTCTCATTTTCACATACTTCAGAACACACATCTCAGTACAAATGCACCAGCAGAGATTTACTGCAACATCTGTTAAGAAACTGCCACCCTGTCCTGCTCAACTAAACCACACAGAGCAGCTCAGCTACAGTAAAAATAAGGAAGCTTGCTTGTTTCTCCAGCTGAGGAAAAGATTATATAAGACCAGCGTGCTTCATTGTTGACTTAATGGGCTCACTTCCTCCTAGAGTTATCTAAAGAAAGTTGAAGTCCTTGCTAATTCACTGAGTTGCACACGATTCTTTAATTCAGCTGACAGAAGTCTAAGAAAGCGAATACATATATACCCTGCACACTTACTGGATATTCACCAGGCGCCCAGAAGCTCCTCTCCACATCAGACCAACTGCCATCCACGCTAATTCACATGGCTTATCTTCTACCTGCTTTCTTTGCCAGCACACAGCCAGTGAATGGACATTTATGTCAGGCAGCTCTCTGCACTGCACCTCTGCTATCTCAGACAGAAGGG
This sequence comes from Bambusicola thoracicus, assembly GCA_002909625.1. Classification (NCBI taxonomy): domain Eukaryota; kingdom Metazoa; phylum Chordata; class Aves; order Galliformes; family Phasianidae; genus Bambusicola; species Bambusicola thoracicus. The sequence goes on along the minus strand of PPHD01003949.1, from coordinate 3,934 downwards.
ACAATCACCTCTTAAAAATGTGTTTTGCACCTGATTCTGCGAGCAAAAAGGACAGGAAACAGTAAACATGCTGTCAGTCCCTCCAACAGTTAACTTGGCCAAGGTTTCTGGATACAGACACAGCCAGCTAGCGCGGTACTGCTGAATTATTTTCTTAGACACTCCGAGCATTTCCCTGAGAAAATGCTCTGAGAAAACAGCATGTAGTATGAATACATGTAGCACACAGTCGGGGTTGTCCAGCACCAAAGGCTTATAGTTACAATCTATCACTTAGTCCCAGGTGCTGCTTTCTGAGACCCAGTAAAATTTCCACAGACTACAGTCAAAATGATACACAGAAAAACTGGAGCACATGGAACTTAAGTATGCAAATGCACACTTAAAACACGAGTGTGAAGAACGCTCTACGTTTTGTCTGGCATATACCAATATAACACATTAAAACACCTAATTTCTTCCCAGCTATAAAAGTAATGTAAGTGCTTTTACAGCTAACAGCAAACAATGGATGGATATTAACAACTTCAAGCTCTGGAGAACAATCACACAGTTTTACAAAGTGTTCAGCAGTAATGAAATCCAGAAGAATTTGGAAAATACATGGGATTAAAACCAAATTCAGTGGAAGACTGAATTTGTTCCAAAGTGCCTTAAACGTTACAGCCAAGTTCTGCTAGCAGAACTACTATGATGCCTTTGTAACACTCTCCAGTGTGTGTTTTAAGTTCTTAAGCTCTTTAGAATTACAACAGTAAAAAACAAACAAAAAAACTCACCAGTTTTTTCCTTTTCCCACCTGCCCCAAAAATGAAGCAAAGATGTACAGTAAAGCACATAGACGTGGTATTTTAATGTTTAATTGCAGAGAAGGTTTATTTTAAACTAGCACTTAGGAATGATCTTAGCATTGCAGTAAAAGTTTTCCAGAAATGACTTAGCATACTGAACTCTGACCCTATGAAAAGAAAAAAGATATCACTATTAATACGCACACAGGGTGCACCTGGCACAGCACGTGCATGTCACTCGGTAATGGTAACTTGCACAACCAGGAGAGAAAGGAGAAAACTAATTCACTTTGCAGGGAAGCACTGCAACGGCAACGGCGTGGGGTGGGAGGAGGAGGTGGGCAGAACATGTGGGGAACACCAGAAAACCCAAAGTTTTTCTCCTGATCCAAAAATG
>PPHD01003948.1:0-23870 GCA_002909625.1 Bambusicola thoracicus | reverse complement strand
AATGGGTGACCAAAAGGTGGGGATGGTTTGCCCATGGGTGGCCAAAGGGTGGATGGTTTGCCTCTGGGTCACCAAAGGGTGAATGGTTTGCCCATGATTGGCCAAAAGGGTGGAGGGAAGAGCTCAGCAGTTCCAAGACACTTTGTTCAGTGTCTGCCTGAGTAGCATCTCCCAGTTTAACCAGTCTGCATTGTATGTCTGATCAGTTGCATGGGGCTTGCAGTAGAAATCCCCATGGTTTGGATTTTCTCCAGCAAAGCCGGAGTCCTGAGGGCTTCAGGAAAAGGTCAGGGCCCTTTGGAGAGGAACTCTTCAGCTGCCATTCGGTGTGCCATGTGTAACTTTCCCAGCGCATTGCTCTCTGCTCTCCTTGTCCTCTCTGACATGTTCTTACAAAGCCATGCCCTGTGATGCTTCCCACAGCCCTCAGACTTAACCTATGGCTTTTCTTCAAGCTTACACAGTGAAGATCCATCTCTTCTGACATCCTTTGGGTTCCAGCATGACCTCGAATTGGCCGAACTCAGCACGACTGCTCGCTCACCCCTCTGATCTGAGCAGCGTTGTGCTTGGCTTGCACCAAGGCCAGCGAGAGGTGGGCTGCACCCTTTCTGTGCTAAATAGCAGGAATGCCCCAAGTTTCTGTTTGCAGAGATCATCTGCATTCTGCTTTTTTTCACATATCCATTCTGGGGAAGTGAGGTGGGGCTTCTCTGGCTCTTTCTCCCCCGCTTACCAGGGGCTGCTAACACCAACCAGATGTTCATGCCTCATAAAGTTTCCAGGATGAGGTCATTGTTTGCTATTCTAAGGCATTCCCGTAGTTACTTCTCTAAGACAGGCCATGTTTCTTGTCTGCTTCGGAGTTCAGAGCTCACTGCATGTGCGTGTGGGGGGGGTCCCTTGGTGAGAACACTCCTCTTGGTTCTCACTTCCACTGCACAGAATGGTGAAGCAGTGCCAGAGGAGCAAAGTCACTGCGTGAGGCTCTTGCAGATGTTCTCCAGTGAGTAAAATCTGCCTATAACCCTAATGCCTGCCCCAGGGCTCTGTGGTCTCCCCATCATGTGGTGCATTTGCCTCTTTGCCTCCAGCCTGCCTGTACCTGGCCCTAGCTCCAGTACAGAAATGGGGCTCCGGGCAGGATTAGCTGGTGGCTCTGAGCCTGGACAGCTGCTGGGCTCATCAGCAGAGCTTTATGAGTGGAAGGGAAGAAGATCCACAGTGGCATAAGGTGGTTTGCATGGGACCACTGAAGAGCATCACCTGGGACAACCTGGCAGTCACCAGTTTCAAGCAACCAAACTAGAAAATACTCCTTGGTTTCTTTACCAGATCCTGGCCAAGCTCTCCATCCCACCCACTGATCAGCACTGCTGTTGTCTCTCCTTGCACTGTGCTCTGCCATTGGTCACAGCTAAGCCTGGAGCAAGGAGCAGCACAGGGATCCAGCTGAGCCACGTCGGATCCCAGCGAGGCGTTGGCTCCCAGCACCTCAGCTCCTTCAGCTTCTCACATTTCCCTTCCAGCAGTGCCCTGACCCATATTTCCAATCTGCTGACTCTTCTAGCCCTGATGCAGTTGTCTGACTGCAGCTAGGATGAATCAGGGATGCTTTATTTTCCCTCTTATCACACGTGCCCCTTCCCCTTAGCAGTCCCTGGAGCAGCTCCATTTTGGGAGCAAGAAGCAGGAGCTGCTGCCAAGCTCCTCTGCTGCAAACATGTCAGCAAGGAGATTGCTCTCCCTCTCAGATATTGCTTTCAGGCTCACGGTTGTTAACAGTGCAGCTCTGAGAAGGGGGAGAGCCATAGCACTCTGCAGCTGATAGGGGATGTCCAGCAAAGGGAGCAGCTCATTCTGGGAGGGTTTTTTTTTGGGGGGGACGTGTTAGCACACTGCCTTTTGAGTTAATAGACCTATGGATTCTTGAGTGACAATATAACAGAGGGTCACTGTGAGTGTGAATGGAGCAGCTCTCCATCCATGCCCCATCCATCCATCCATCCATGCCCCATCCATCCACCCATGCCCCATCCACCCTTGTTCCATCCACCCATGCTCCATCCATCCATGCCCCATCCAACCATGCTCCATCCATTTAATTACAAGATGTTCTTTTCCCAAATGTAGCTCCACGGGTGCAGCTCCTCTGGAGATTCTGGCTCTTCTATTCCTCTCCCCTTTGGTTTCTTTCAGGATGTTTGCCAGCAGAAGGAAGCAGCATTACTGGGCTTACTCCATGGACTGCACTGGCAACGAGGCACACATCTCCAGCTGCAAACTGGGCAACCACCTCAACGTAGACACGGAGAAGAATGCAACGTGTGACAACGGGATGCCCGCAGTGGCCAGCTGTGTCCCCGGCCGTGCCTTTGCCCCCAGCAGCCACAGTGGCTTCCGAAAAGCCTTCAGGCAGGAGGTGAGCAGGGAGCAGGAAGGAAAAGCCAGGCGAGCTCCGCACCGTGCCGTCCTCGCAAGGACGCGGTGCCAGGCTTGGAAGGGCAGCTCAAGTAGTAAGCAAATAAATTTGTCACGTTTCTGTTGGAGCTGTTCTGCTCCAGCCAATTGAATGCGTGCCCATTGCTGCTGGGCTTTGCTGTTTTGCAGTCAATTAAACGCCGCTGAGTTCTGTCTCCTGTAGAGTTCCAATGGAAGTGAGGTTGTATTTCCACTACTCTCGTGTTTCCTGCAAAGAAGTGCCCCGAGAAGGAGGGAAAACCTGCAGGAGAGGTCGGGAGAGCTGTGTTTGTTTAGTCTAGCAAAGAAGGCTGAGCATAGCATAAAAGTCCTCAGCTATGCGAAAGGCTGTTAGAAAACAAGCCCGGAGTCGGCTGCTCTCAGTGTCATTGGGGTGACCGAATGGGAAAGAATAACAAACATGTTTTAGGTTGATGCCGAAGGAAATCCTCTGTCTGTAAGGTATGTGCACCTTTAGGGGGTGATCGCAGAGCTGCAGGCCTTTAATCCTGGGCTGGTATTTTTGCATTATGGATCTCGATGATAGCCTGCATTCCCCAACCCTGTACCACTGTGGCTGTAGGAGTGGGTTTTCTCTTGGTGCTCAGAAGACCCCAGACAGCACCCCAAAATCCCACTGTAGTAGGAGCCATAAGGATTAAGGTCTCGGGGGTGAAAGGTCTTGTAAATCATTACTAATCTTCTGAGCCATGCACGCTGCCAAGTAATTCCTTTAAGCCTTTGTGTTGGCTTTGGATATCCTTTGCATGACCCCAAGCCTGGAGAGCTGTGTATGCTTCCAGCTTTAAAAGTAATGGTTTCAATGCTCTCAGGCTCTTCACGTGGTGTTCCCACACAGCTCACACCACCTCTCTCGGGTGCTGCAGCAGATGGAGAGGGCTGCTCTGCTTGGCACTGGGATGGAGCACCTCCATCCCATTGGGAGGTTGGCACTGCGAGGCTGCTGCAAAGCTCCTGTTGACCCCAAAAAGGGGCTCCTTGATCCTGAAATGGTGTCTTTTGTTTTCTGTGTTACGTGTGGGGATTAAGTGTCATAGAATCGTAGCATAGAGAGGCTTAGGTTGGTGGGGACCTTAAAGGTCATTGAGCTCCAACCACCCTCCATGGGCAGGGATGCCAACCACCAGGTCAGGCTGCCCAGGGAAGACATTAACTCAGCCTTTCATTGACGTAGTCTCTCAAACTTCCTGAAATTCTTAAATTATTCAGCATAATCAAGCATTTCTAGCTTTATAGATATGTTTATTTACCGCTTCAGTGGGCGTTGGGTGTCAAGGCTGGTAGATCCCCAATGGGCACCTATTCTAAGCTGCAACAACATGCTCTCGGGTGTCTTTGATCCAAGCTGCCAACGTTTTCAGAAAGCAGAGTTATTCTAAGAATGGGACTTGCAAAGGGCTGGTTGCTTGGTAGGGAAGCAGCAAACAACTGGCTGTTAACTAATTAATGCAACTAATTTCATCTTAGGGAAGATGACTACCACTTCATCTCGTGGTGCTGATGGGTTGATGGTTGGAATTGATTGGATGTGATGATCTTAGTGGTCTTTTCCAACTTGAAAGACTCTATGATTCTAAGGGCATGGTGAGAATGGGGTAATGGTTGGACTTGGTGATTTTAGAGGTCTTTTCCAACCTTAATAATTCCATGATTCTATAGCCATTGGGGTGATGGTTGGACTTGATGATATCAGTGTTTTTCTCCAGCCTTACTGATTCTATGATTTATCTCGTCATACAAAAATTTACCTTCAACTGAGATGCTTAATTGCTTTCCTATTCAAGGTCTCGCTTTTGAGTTCTTTTGCACACGCAAGGACAACTGAAGTGTCTCTTCCATCCATCTCTTCCAGCAACCACTGGTGAGGCTGAAAGGAGGAGCCAACACCGGCGAAGGCCGAGTGGAAGTGCTGAAGAATGGGGAGTGGGGCACAGTGTGCGATGACAACTGGAACCTGGTGTCAGCCAGCGTGGTGTGCCGGGAGCTGGGCTTCGGCAGCGCCAAGGAGGCAATAACGGGGGCAAGGCTGGGGCAAGGTAAGGGCAGGGGAGCTCGGGGGGCCCTCCGTGTCCCGTCCTCCTCTAAGAACCCCTTCGTCATCCAGAGCAGTGTGTTTTCACTGGGATGTTTGCTTTGGGTGCCAAGAATTTCTTCTCTCCTCTTAATAAGCCTCCCGAGGCTGTGCCTTAGGGGAGGCATTCAGGATTCCTTGAAAGAATTCTGGTGCCGATGAGTTTAACCTTCCCCTCAAGCAGCTTTTCCTGCAATTACTTCTTCGTTATCGCATCCGTTGCACTCAAACGCTCTTTGCAAGTTCTCCAGATGCACATTACTAGAAGGTTCCTGGCAAAAGTGGGTCTTGGACATAGACCTCAGACACTCTCCAATTTAAGTCCAGAACCTTAATTTAGCCTGCTAAAAATAGGAGGGCTGTTTGCACAACTCTGAGCCAGCTTGGGTTTGGATTTCCTGTAGCTGGGAGTTGGTTCAAATCCCAAACTCTGGTAAATGGCAACTCGAAGCCTAATGTTTGCCCTCTCAAACCAACTGCTGATTGCCATCATGTAAACCCTACAGACAACGACACCAAACCCAACCCTTCATAGTCAGACACAGTGAGCAGGTGGTATTTCTTCAGACCAGCGTGGCTTGGAGAAAGGAAAGGGAAAGACAAGGAGAGCTTTAAAATGGGACTTATCTGTTGGATTTGCAAAACAAAAACCCAACAGTGTTGCATTGGGATGTGCAAGGTGAATCACACAGGGCTGGGCTGGTTGTAACGGGGCTGTAGTTGGTGTAAAGCAATCCCATTTAAGACAAAGGGATCCAGTTCTGAAAGCGAGGTGCTTGGTCCAGTGATCTGAATGTGCTGCCCACTGCAATGTCCTTAGGAGAACCCAGGGTAAAAGCCCAAGCAGTGGGTGAATGTGTTCGTTGGGTATGCAGCCCTAATCCTATTCCTCTGCTAAAGGCAATGGTATGGGGGAAATGCAGAGCTGTAGCCCTGCCCTCTGGCTTTGTCATCTCCTCGGTATGACTTTGTCGTGGTAGAATGTGAGGCTGGATGCGTGCTGCATTCTTGGTGCATCACCCTCCAATTCTGGTCGTCACCATTCCTCCTACAGAACTGCTTGCAGAGCACTGTTGCTGTTTCCAGCTGCAGACCACTAACTGGATTTTAATGAGAGCAACAGAAAACCAGATGTGCGCGCCACACATCTGCAGAAATACGCTGGAGAGCTCTTGTTGTTGTTGTTGTTGCATTTTCCCAGTCCTTGTGCTGCAGTCTGTGGAGGTGAGGGGTTCACCAGGCACGTTGTTAAGCTGTCACCCAGGGTGAGGGATCTGAGTCCCAGGTGTGCTGGCTGCCACACGGTTAGGAAGGCTCCAACTGGCGACAGAAAGAGGTTTTTGAGCAAAGGATCCCACCTCCCATCAGCAAACCAATTATCTTTTCCTGCCTTCCAGAGCCAGCCCTTTGCTTTAAAGGATGAAAGGAGCAGGCTTGGAGTTGAGTAATGTGTTCCTCTGCGTAGAGGTGAGCACCCAGTGGCTCACGGTGAGGCAGCGCTGGTGGGATGCAGGCGGTGGAGCTGCCATCATCTTCCTTTGGACAACTGGTGTCACCTCTGGGTGACCCAGTGGGGCAGTGGGTGTTGTTTTGGTGCCCTGAGCTGGACCCTAATTGGTGGTCCATCCAGTGGTGGTCAGCTCCCTCTGGCTGTTGGAAGTGGGTGATGGCGGCCATCACCGACACACAGACGTTCCTTCCTTGTCCACGTGTGTCCATCAGCGCTTATGGGAACTGGTTTACGCGGTCTCCAGGAAAAGGCTCTGTTTGTTTTGTGATTAAAAAAAAAATCTGATTTATTACCCCCAAAATCTCTTTCCAAATAGATCCGGGCTCAGTTTGGAGTCAGGACATAGGAGCTCTATAGGATTATTACCTTCTTGTGCGCCTTCTCTCCCTTCTGGGTCTCTCTGGAAGTGACAGTTGCGCACTGTCACTTTACAAGGATGGAACCAATTATTCCTTTCCGATTTCTGCTCCCAGTGCCTTGGCACCATTGTCTGCAACAACAAAAGTCAATGACTCCCTTCCTTTCTTGTTACCAGTGTTGCCACATTCGCTTGCCCCAAAGTGTTCCACCGACCTCTTGCACATCGCCGCGTTGCTCCATTTTGCTGACCCAGTGAATGTGTCTGTGCTGCGTTTAAATGTCAGGCTTTGACCAAGAACAGATTCCTGTCACACAAACCCGGCCAAAAGGCCATAATTTGCGAATTCCTCCAGCTGAAGTTTGTAAATTATGTAAGAGTGGAAACTTGGCTTTTCCTGCAGCGTGTGGCTCCCAGAGACTACTGGAAAGAATGTAAAATGGTAAAATTAATAATGGTGATCTTGCAGCTCTTTTATTTTTACAAGAAATCACTGGGATTTTTTTTTTCAGGATCACCATGTTTTGAATGCTAGAGGTCTGCAAAGTATTAGTAAACGGTTATTGGATAGTTCTCCACTCCCCAGTAGCACGGGCAGATGATATGACCTTGTTTTCTTCCCCCCTCCCGAAGGCATGGGTCCAATCCATCTAAACGAAATCGACTGTACGGGATTTGAGAAATCCCTCACAGACTGCAAGTTCAACATGGAGTCGCAGGGCTGTAACCACGAGGAAGATGCTGCTGTGAGATGCAACGTTCCCGCGATGGGTTTCCAGAACCAGGTGAGAAGCCCAGAAGCTTAAATTCCTGAAGTTTTTAGCCTCAAAACCAACCTGTGATCCTTGCCCAGCTGCTGCGTCACCTCTGTTTGCAGGGACGCTTACTGATGGGGGGTATTTTTTTGCCCTACAGCTGCGCCTGGTTGGTGGTCGCAACCCATATGAGGGTCGGGTGGAGGTGCTGGCGGAACGCAATGGCACGCTGCGCTGGGGCACGGTCTGCAGCCAGGGATGGAGCACCGTGGAGGCCATGGTGGTGTGCAGGCAGCTTGGGCTGGGCTTTGCCAGCCATGCCTTCCAGGTGGGTCCCCATAAGAGTGTATTCCTTGCGGTGGCATGGGTGAGGTTGGGTAGAATCGTAGAATCATTATGGTTGGGAACAGCTTTTAAAGGTCTTCAAGATCAGCAAGTCCAAATGTCAACCCATCCCCACCATGCCCACTCATAGAATCATTAAGGTTGGAGAAGACCTCTATGATCACCAAGTCCAATTATTGACCCATCACCACCACATCCCGAAATAGAACCATGGAATCATTAAGGATGGTAAAGACCTCTGAGATCTCCAAGTCCAACCCCAACTCATCCCCACTGACGATGTCCTTCAGTGCCACATCTCCATAGCTCTTGGACACCTCCAGGGATGGTGACCTCACTACCTCCCTGGGCAGCCTGTGCCAATGCCTGACCACACTTTCAGAGAAGAAATTTTCCTTAATATCCAACCTGATCCTTGTTCCTCCCTGGGTCAAACTGGGATCTGAGCTGAGTGCAGTTGGAAGCCAATTTTCTCCTGGTGTCAAATCACTGGAAAACAATTGCGTTTTGCTCCTGTAGTTACCTCTCAGTGCAGCACGTGGTGCAGATGCATGCTAGCTCTCTGGGTTGTTGGTAGCTTTTGCTTCTCTGATGACAAATGCCCTTAAGCCTCCCTCCTCACGCATGACCAAGAACAGCACTTAAAAGGGATAAAAGCCATCAGCTAACAAGTTTGGGACAACCACAGAGGAATGAAGTGTTCTTTCCCAGCAAAGCTCCTTGGCGCAGGGAGCAGCAGCCTGCTGTGCTGGCTGGTAGGAAAGCGAGCAGCAGCCACAGAAATGGGGCTGCATGCAGGGGAACAGAAGCTTCCCACCCCGATAAAGGATACAGACCAATAATCCCGGTGCAAGACATGCTCCTGAATTGATGCACCCCTCAAGGATCACAAGGGCAGGCAGCTTTTGCAAGGAAATGCAGAACCTCTGAGCCTTTATTGCAGTCCCTGATGTTGGCACAATGGGTTTGGGGCTCCCAAAGAAGCTGGCTTCTCTCTGGGAAAGCAGTCCCTTGCCGGAGCTGTTCTTTTGCAAAGTGGCCCCTGAGATTGGAGCTTTGGGGAAAACGTGGCTCACGCTGCCACGAGTAAATAAAATTCAAGCGTGCTTTCATAGATGGAAGGAAAACTGTTTTCCCCCAGACAACTGCCAGAAATCCAGAGCTTGGGCACAGAGCAAAAAGCAGCACAGAGCATCTCCTCCTGGGGAGCAAAGGCTGTGCCACACTCCAGCATTTTGGTGCCGTTGTTCAATCCGCTGAGCTTCTGAGCAAGCCAGGATGCCAGGAGGACATACCAGGCTCCTGAGCAAGCAGATTGCCACCGGTTTTTAAGTGTTGCTTGTGGCCAGAGAGGGAACGTGGGGTCTGATGCCTTAGGAGGGAGGAGGCTGCAGCTTTGCTGCAAGCTGGTTCCTCCAGCTGACTGCTTGCACAGCTGCCAAGCAGAGCACAAGAGCTGCGGATAGCCACGTCCCTTCAATGCTGGCCTTTCCAACTCTGTTGACACAGCCCTGAGAGTCCAGTGAGAAACAAGACATTTTTTCCTTTAGCTGAGACTGTTGGTATTTAGAACAGAAAAGGCTCTTATGCATATCCCGGCTGCACCAGCTCTGAGAGCATAAAGCTACACTGTGTGGAACAGGGCAGCCCTGTGTGCAGAGTGTTGCTAACAGGGTTAACAAACAGCCTGTTGCAATGGAAGCAATGGTGCAGATGGGTTCTCTTTTCCTAGAAACGTTTCCAGTTTGGACATGAATGCAAGGACCAGAATTCTTTTTCTTCTTTCTTCCCTTCCCTTCGCCCAAGCTTTGCCATTGCAGTTTCAGTGGGGCTACAGAAGGTTTTGAGGAGGTGAGAGATGCTGATCAGCAGCATCCTGCCTCCATTCCTCTGCACTGACACATACCAACAGCTCCACCAGGAACCCCAATCCCTTAAAAGAGGACACCAAACAAATCTGCAAGCTCATGCACTGGTGTTCCTGGAGGGAGAACACAAGTTATTCACAAGTATACACACATATTCCCCCAGCAGCCCATGAAATGGAGTGTAAATGCCTCTTTCTATCCCCCTGCCCAGGAAACCTGGTACTGGCATGGAGACGTCAGTGCTGACAGCGTGGTCATGAGTGGGGTCAAGTGCTCAGGGACGGAGATGTCTCTGGCCCACTGTCGTCATGATGGAGCTGACGTCTCCTGTCCTAGGGGAGGAGGTCGCTTTGGTGCTGGCGTGTCCTGCTCAGAGAGTGAGTTGCCATAAAATCACAGGTTGGGTTGGGTTGGAAGGGTCCTGAAAGACAATAGAATCACAGAATAGTTGGGTGGGGTGGAAGGGTCCTTAAAGATCATAGAAGCATAGGATGGGTTGGGGTGGAAGGGTCCTTAAAGATCATAGAATCACTGGATGGTTGGGTTGGAAGGGTCCTTAAAGATCATAGAACTATGGGATGGGTTGGGATGGAAAGGTCCTTAAAAATGATAGAATCATTGAACGGTTGGGTTGGAAGGGTCCTTAAAGCCCATCCAGTGCCACCCCCTGCCATGGGTTGGTTGCCTCCCACCAGACCAGTTTGCCCAGAGTCCCAATTCAGCCTGACCTTGAGCACCTCAAGGGATGGGACATCCACAAGCTCTCTGGGCTCCATATCAGTGCCTCACCACCCTAACCCAGGCTTCAGTTCATTTTGTTGTACTCACCCTGAGAAGGGCAGGAGAAAAGGACCTGCCCCAACAGAGGGATGGGGCTGACCAAAGAAAGGGCAGGACCCGTCTCTAGCAGAACTGCGGCGTGCTTTAGGAGCCCATCAGCTTATTCCCCACCTCCCTCCCACCAGCTGCCCCCGACCTGGTGCTCAATGCCGAACTGGTGGAGCAGACCGCCTACCTGGAGGACCGCCCCATGTTCATGCTGCAGTGCGCACAGGAGGAGAACTGCTTGGCCAGCTCTGCCGTCAACACTTCCGTCACCTCCGGGTACCGCCGCCTGCTGCGCTTCTCCTCCCAGATCCACAACAATGGGCAGTCAGATTTCCGCCCCAAAAATGGTCGCCACGCTTGGGTCTGGCATGACTGCCATCGGTGAGTGCTGTTGGGTCCATTGGCCAAACCAACCGTGGGGAGTGGGAACTGAGCAGACGCTGTTGGTTCTGCAGTGATGGGTTGGGATGAGGTTGGTCTTCCTCTAATGTGGGAGCTGGGAAACTCAGTGCACAGCTCTTGTTCTGCCCCTGCTGCAAGGTTTGTGCTGCAAATTCTCATGTTTTGCACCCTTCTATAAAAGCAGTGTGTGAGCAAAGGGGGGGACGTAGGTAGCACTGCATCAGCGTGGCAATGCTGCAGAGCTTCGGATGGGGCACGTGTTGGCACATACCTTGCAGCCAGGTTGCTTTTGTGATGCGTGCTGCTAAAACCTCAGCAGCAGAGAGCCCAAAACAAACAGGAGATGGCAGTTTCAGGAGGAGGAAACCCAAGTGGGTGCAGTACCTCTGCTTCTGCTCTGGCCCTGGGAAGGGGTATGTATGGGTTCTGAGCACATCATGGGGTGGGTAAAGGAGACTTTGGGAGCAATTTGGGAGACTGCATAAGTGAGGTGAGATTGGGGAGAGGCCAAGAGCCATCTGTGTGCTCAGAACTGGATTCTGTTTATACGGAGGAGGATGAATTCAATTCCTCTTCAATCTTTCCAGTCTGTAAACAGCAGAATGTAAACACCTCTTTGAGTGATTCAGACATACTTCAGAAAGTGAGTCAGACTGGAGACCTCAAACTTCTATCAGAGGCTGCCAAAGGAGACAGCTCACAAGTCAACAGCTTGGAAACGTCCCTTCTCTCCCTGTTGCCTCACCCCATCACTGGGAGCTTCTGTTCAGGAGCCTTTTGATGTGGGAGCAGAACAGAAATGGGAAAGACCATAGCAGGGAGTGAGAAGGGATTGACTTTTGGCATGTGGCGGGTTTGGGTTTTTCTGGTTTCAGAGGAAAGGAGGTAAAAAGAAACCTAATCTCCTGAGGAAGCATTTCTTCCCCTTCCAGCCTTGCCCCCTTTTTTTCCTGCAGAAACGTGTGCTGCAATACTACGGGCTGGAAGCTTTGAGCCACAGTTATTTTTACAGCTGGGAAGGAGATGAGCTGTGCCTTGTGCTCAGTGCTGCTGAATTTGGGTTGGCATTGAACTGTGTGGGCACTGCCTCACTCCCAAGCCATGCAGATGGGTTATGATGTGTCTCAGGGCATCAGGACCTCCCGTTCCCAACACGTGCTGTGGGTTTTCCCCCTGTCCCAAGGCTGGGATCATGTGGAGTGTCACCAGCCTTGACCCCATGTTGCACCTTGCTTCCTCCCATTGACCGCTGACATTCGCTGAACCAGCATTGTAGCACAGAACAAATAGAAGGAACAGGTCAGCATCACCCAAACCCTGCCAGGGGCTCTGGCTTTCCTAATTACGGGCCTAACCTCACTAATTATGGGTCTACAGCCCATCTTGTGTGCCCTCTCTGATGCATTCCCGCTAGCAGTGCAGCCCGGGTTGAGTTGATGCTAACACCTCCCCGTTCCAAGCTATGGGATGGAAGGTGTGTGATGCCAGCTGTCACGTTGTTTAGCTCCCTGCGAAGCGAGTGCTGAGAAGATGCTTCCATCTGTCATTCGTTTTGAGGAGGGGGGAGAAAATGGAAAAATAGGTTGATAGTCTGAGTACACCCTGTGCTGCTTACAGCCTGCTGGTACGAAGCATCTGAAATGCTTCTTGTTGTCGTGATGACAGCGCACTCGAAATGACAACCTGGCTGCTGCTGCCATTGCAAAGCAGTGCGTGATCCTACGAAGGCTCTCTCCCTGGAACTGCTCCAGCACCTGTTATGTGAACCAGCCCTGGGCTGGGAGCCAGCACACGGTGCCACATAGGATGGTGCCACATAGGATGGTGCCCAGGGGAATGGTTCCTGGCTGTGGTTTCTCTTGTTCTGCTCCCAAGCACTTTGCATTGTTTCTATTCCCCCACGCAGCCCCCGAGGGGCAGTAATTAAAGAGCTGCTTTCCTTAATGAACTCTCCGTGTCTTGCAGGCATTACCACAGCATGGAGGTCTTCACCCACTACGACCTACTGAACCTCAATGGAACCAAGGTAGCTGAAGGACACAAAGCCAGCTTCTGCCTGGAAGACACCGAATGTGAAGCAGGTATGCCTGTTCCCTTATTCTCTGTGGTGCAAGAGAAAGCCTACAGACCCCGTGTGTTGGGGCTGCCAGACCTCAGCTTCTTACTTACTTACAAAGTGTGCACGTTCTCATTCCCATTAAGCCTCTGGGTGATGACACAGGAGAGGTGGCAGCTCCTCCCATGTGTGTTACTGGTACCTCCATTGCAATACAAGGCCTTAAGCAAAGCCGTGTTGAACTGTCTCACCCCAAACTGTGTGCCTGTGTAGCCTATTGCTACCCATGGGAGCTAGAGAGCAACCCGCCCCTCTCCTGACACGGTCTGGGAATCCAACACTGTGCTCTCAACTCCTTCAGATGTGCAAAAACAGTACGAATGTGCCAATTTTGGTGAACAAGGGATCACTGTTGGCTGCTGGGACGTGTACCGACACGACATCGACTGCCAATGGATCGACATCACCGACGTCCCACCAGGAGATTACCTCTTCCAGGTAGGGGGAAAGGGGTTCATCCAGTAGGGATGCCAGTCTTAAGTAACCCCCATGCAGCCAATATTGGGTAGTCCTCCACAATCCACGTGCAGCTAATGCCAATAACACAGATAGCTGACATGGGATGCAAGGCGTTGTCTTGGACAAAGCTCTGAGGTTGCCTGTAAGCAATGCTTGCTTTGCCTGGGGATGGATGAAGTGCTATTCTTGGGGTGTTTGCATGAGTTCTGTGCCTGCAGTCTGCTCTGTGCAAGGGGAAGGAGGTGGGGGGGAATTCTTTGGTTCTAAAAACAACCCGGAGCTGCAGAGGAGCGAAGGGAGGAGGCATTATTTCTGTCTTCACTCCTATGGTGTGAAATGGAGAGGTGTTTGAAGGTATATTTTGGTGCATGGGCGAAGGTGTGATCCTGATCTGGCTTTAATTAAGGAGCCTCTGTCTGCTTCCCAAGTGAGTTGCAGTCACAGACTCATTCAAGTCAGAAAAGACCATTAAGATACAGTCCAACCATGATTATGCTGCAATGAAAAAGCTGATTCTCCCTCAACCTGACTCTGCCTCCAGCCCGTTCACCTCCAATTAACCCTACCCTGTGTTTCTCCATCACTCCCAAGGTCGTCATCAACCCCAACTACGAAGTGGCTGAATCTGATTACTCCAACAACGTGATGAAATGCCGGAGTCGGTACGACGGGCAGCGCATCTGGATGTACAACTGCCACACAGGTGAGAAAACAGCTCAGCCCAACTCCTTTCAACCTGCCTTAATCATCAGACCCATCTAAAAATGGGAGTTGCAGGCTAAGCTGAGCCACTTTTAACGTGGACAGTAACTCAACAGCAACTGCCTGTCAACTTCCAAATAAAGCCCATGGCAAAGCCAGTTTCCATGATTGGCTGAAGCTCCTCGAGGAATGTTTTTACTGATTTTTGTTATTAGTTTGTTGCTTTCCTGAAGAAAACACTCCTCTCGTATTACAGCCTGTGACCTAGTTCGAAAAGCCAAACCCACTGCAGTTGGACAAAGAGCACTGAAGTGGTGGATGAGCTCTCCAGCCGAGCCTGAAAATACTTTTTACTTAAGAATGTGCTTAGTTTTTATTCCCAACTAGCAAAAAGTGAGGACACGGCCCTGTTTAAGAGCAAAACAGAGCACCCACTTAGCATCACCCTCAAGGAGACCGTTGCACAGCCCTGATAGCCAACAAAGGTTAGCAGAAAACTATGAGGGCAGGTTGTAGCCAAGTCTCCCCAGGACACAGATTAGACCCCAAACTCTTTGGCTGTTCCAATTATGGCAAGGCTTAATTAATGCTTAAATTAATTAGCCGTGAGCTACCTTGCTCTTCTAGCACTTGCTTTGAGCCCCTGTATGGTGGTTGTGCAACGCCCCGATTGCGCAACGCGTTGACCTCTTCTCTTGGCTGCTCCCTTCCTAACCCAATGTGTTCTCTGGGCTCACCAGGTGGCTCCTTCAGCGACGAAACGGAACAGAAGTTCGACCACTTCAGTGGACTCACAAATAACAAAGTGTCCACCCGATAGAGCAGCACTGCCTCCCATCCCACTATTTAAAGAAGCGAGGCTTCCCGCTGCGGCGATTCCCCCCAACCACTGCGCCGAGAGAAAAGAAATCAAGCAATCAAACTCTAAATTAGCAAGGTAAATTATTTTCTAAAGCTGCCTTCCTTCCCAGTGTAAATGCTTGGATCACCTCTTGTAATTCCCATCCCCACTGCTGAGGATGTTGGGAGCAGGCTTTCAAACTCTACTGGGCTCCAACCCACCCCACCAGGACTTCTCCCTCCGTTTTGCAGGACCATCTTTATGTGTGTGCACAGCTCCGGGCTGCGGTGAGCACAGTTTGCCTTTGGTTGGGTATCAACAACCACAATGGGTCTTTACCATTCGTTTTCTTCAAATTTCAGTACTTTTAAGCTCAAGCTGAAGCACCACCGACGCATCCTCTTCCATTTGTGATGGTGCTTATCCTCAGCACTGCTACCATTGCTCCATTTTAGCAAAGAAACACGGGAAAGAAAACAAAACTCAAAGCGTTCTTTCTGAGCAGAACAGTCTAAAGCATAATTTAATACTGCAACCAAACTCTTGCATTCAACAACCGACTCCCAGAACCACCCCTCCAACGGAGCAGTGAACGCAGAACTCTGCCTACACGTACAGCGGAGCTCCAGCAGCCGCGATGGATCCACAGGATTGTTGCTTCCCCACTGCACAGTAAGCAATTCACCCAACAGCCCCCACATCCATCTACACATTACCTTCTAAGCTGGATATTCTGTCTTTCAAAGGATGAGTTTAGTTAAGGCATTGTATCCCTGTACCTTACAGAGGTAACTTCATGGCTTGCATTGTTGGGGATGCGTTGACCAACTACCTACGTTGGCTTTGAGGATCTCTTCTTTACACTTAGTCAGTTCACAATGGTGCTGAGTGTGCTCCTCTGTTTGTTTGAGGACATACGTTGCTACAGATTTTCCGACACACCTACTTGAATAAAACGTTTCACCCAGAAAAAAAAAAAAGAAAATGCTTTTAAATCCTACTTTATATTCCTGCTCTATGACAGTTTAGGGCCTTGTTCACAGTTCCTGGTGCTGAAGTTTCCTTCTCCCTCTGTGTTTGTACAGAAGGCTTCTACACGGAGCTAGAACTAATGGGATAATGCCAATTAACCATCTCAACCCACAGGGATCAACCCACAAACCTACCTCACAGGGATGTTGTGAGGCTTAAAAGGTTCTTGCTAATGCCTACTGGAGTATTTCTTGTATCCCAAGATGGTGACACGGGGGAAAGTTTTCAGCCTACTGGAAGTTGGGAAACTCCATTTTGTTCTCCAGATGCAGGACAGTGCAGCTAAAGCAGAGCCTGGGGGATGCTCTATTGCTGCTGCTGCAACTCAAGGTGTCTCTCGGAGCATCCCACGCCATCGGGCTCTGTGCAAGTTGAACTACTGTTGAGTTCCGATTTGCTTCTCCTAATGAACAAATAACTTGGCTTCCTAACAGAGCAACGCAGGCAGGCTTCTTTTAAATGAGGGAAAAAAAAAACACCCTGAACCTCAATGCCTACCACTACTGGGGGATATTTTACCAACAATATGGCAACAGAGTAAACAGTGAACAGTTTTCAACTCCTACAGATGCGCTGCTCCGACCAACTGCTGGCCAGCAGGATGCCCTTCCCTCACCCTGGTGCACTCCTAACAACTCCTAGTGGGCTTTAACACGAAGTAACACTTCCTTACGTGCTGCAGAGGGTACAGATGCTTTGGAACAGAGCAGGGCACGGCGTCCTCCAGCACGAAGAGCGAACCGCGGGGCTCTGGAACTCAACCTCTCATTCAACTTTTTTCCCCTTCTCAATTCAGAAAGCAAAGAGAACGTCCCCATGGCAACTCACTGTTCTGCATGCAGTTTAATATCACAGCCATGCTCATCTACACATGGGGTTTTTTGTTTTTTTTTTTTGAGTGGAGATGGTTCACTCCTCCTGGTCCAAACCTTCTGGAAGGAGCCCTTCGGAGCCGGAGCCACACTGTTGCTGGTGCTTCAGCCCCAAGGCTCTGGTCACCAACCTCCTTGCCACCACCGTGTCAGTCTGGGGTCTCTCTTTGGCAAGCTGAAGGAGTTCTGGGTGAAAAAGGGTGAAAATGGTTAAGCTGGAGGGTGGTCACGAGCAGTCTTATGGCTTAACTGTAGGACACAAGTGTCTGTTTTCTGAGTTCCTTTGGGATGAGCATTACTATGAGTAAGTCATCCCACCCCTACAGAGCAAGTTGTTGGTTCTTTTGGAAAGGCTTTCCTCCAGGTTTTATACAATAGCTTTTGTGCAACAGCGACAATATTTGGATGTGAAGCAGCTCTGGTCCTCCACTGGTCCATCATAGTTGGACCTGATGGTCTTAGTGGTCTCTTCCAACCTCAATGATTCTACGGGGATGGGTTGGTTGAGTCAACCTTAGAGGTCACTTCCAACCCTAATGCATGTTAATGGTTCTATGATTGTGCAGTGTTCCCCACTGGCTTTCAGGAACACTTTGCAGCTCCAGTCCCTTCTCTGAGAACAAAATGAAGGCACAGTCCAACCCACGGAGCCACACAGAGAGAGGTTCCATCTCAGTATCAGCTCACCAAAACCAACAGCCTCAATCCTCAAAAAGCACCAATGGAAATACATCAGTTTTCTCTTTTAATTGCTAAACCTATCGGATGCTTTAGGAAAAAACTGGCCAGGAGGGAGCAGTGAGCTCCAGTTCCTGGCGCACATCCGGCTTGCTACAGTTTCATCTTCAATAAAGCAATACAACCTTCCTAAATCCAAACTGATCTGGATTTGGCTGCTATCTGATCATTTATCAGCAACTGTTTGCAAATTATTATCCAGTTAGCCACGTGGGCTTTGCTTGCTTTTTCAGAAGCGTTATTCCTTAAAGGCAGCCTAGCAGCAGCTCAAGGAAAAAGGGGCAGGCTCAGAGCATCACAGCTCGGACAATGGAACTGCCAATCTTCCTTCAAAAAGCTGTTAAAAAAATCATAATAATTAAAAAAAACAAGAGGCACTGTCAGCTAATTGAGATCCAAGCCTGCACTTGGAAATTAAGAGCACTTAAAGTGAGTGCAAGGTCTGTATGTGGACGGAGCTTATAACCTGATTCCCACTCGTGCCAGTAGGGTACATGTGGAGAACCTGAATGAGAACAGGTGAGAAGTGTGAAAGCAAACCACTTCTTCCACGTTTCATTGAGCTCAGGAACTTCTAACTGTGACAGTGTCCCTTTGAATCATTCATACTGGCATCTGTTTCAATGCAGTGACAGCACAGCCGTACCTTCATCAGTCTCTCTGCTACAAGATTCATGGCATTTCTTTACTGTGGCAAGTATACCTGATTACAGTATGATTTTAAAAGGCAATCAAGTAAATAAACCAATGTTAATGGCTAAGCTTAACCATTTCCTCTTCACCTGATACTGAATAAAATTATGCCAACCACGAAATAACTGCTCTGGGGTTTGTCTTTAATTGTGCAGAGTAATAGGGCATAACTTGATTGGGCAGATGTTTGACATACATTCACTTGTGCCCCCATTTGCAGCTATTTTGGCTGCCAGAGCAACAAGAAGCATTGCTGGCATAGGAAGATGTAACGTAATGGGTTGGGTGCAAATACTGCCCTGCCATAGCCAATAAAGCTGTTAACAAAGGAATACTGGTATCCAATAAGTAGTTCCCCATTTAAAGTGTCACTGTGAGGCTGACCACCCAGGACACAGAACAGGCAACTCAAGAAGTAGTAATTAAAGTAGATAAGTATGTATTTATTATCTTACTTGGTCGCTGAAGTGCCTTAATTTTAGACTGCTTTGTTGCATGGATCAGTGGTCGGATCTTCAACGAAGGGTAACGCCGCCCCAGGGCTTGAGATGCTTCAAAGAACAGAGGACAAAGTCAGCAGGAGGGGAATGGTGGTGGCTTTCATCACACAAAACCCAGCCCATGGTACCGCAGTGCTGCACAACCCACGGGCTGCTGAAGGCCAACTCATCCCAGGGCTCACCTCCACCTTACATCACCCATTCCTCGGGCTGAAAGAGCTCAAAGGAAACATACATTCTAAAGACCACTCTGATGATTAGGAACAGATCCCAAGGACAGAGTGCGACTGCTCAGGCTGTGCACGGTGATGGGTTGGTGGTTGGACTCGAGGATGGTGGAGGTCTTTTCCAACCTCAGTGATTCTATGGGCACGGTGGGGAGGGGCTGACAGCCGACTCAACGATCTCAGAGGTCATTTATGGTCTTAATGATTCGATTCTATAAAGCACTGCCACGGGTTGCCCAGAGGGATGGTGGATGCCCTGTCCATGAGGACACACAAGGTCAGGCAGGACAAGGCTCTGAGCACTTGGAGCTGGAGGTGTCTCTGTTCACTGCAGCACAATTGGACCAGATGACCTTTACAGGTCCTTCCCAACTCAAGCCACTCCACAATGGCCCCCTTCCCAACTCAAGCCACTCCATGATTCCACAATAAAAACTGAAGTCATAAAAGCATTTCCAGCAATGCAATAGCTCGCTATGCAACAGATGCCACGGTAATTACCCAAGCCAATTAAAAACCTGTTCATCTTGCAAAGCAGAGCTACCACGCAACACGCCTTACAAATACTCAGGTTTGATGTGCAAAGGAGCAAGGTGTGGGGAAGCAGAACGCGTGCCCAGCACACGCAGCACCAGGAGCCCCACAGCTCCCCACCTGCAGACAGGCTGGAGAAGATCCCCAGGGCATGCGTGTCATCCACCCATTGGATTTTGAAGCCACTCTCACTGCAATGGAAAAAACAATAGAAGAGTATTGGTTAATTGGCCTACATGAGTAAAGCCCATCGCCATGCTGAGCTGTAAAGTACTTGGTGTCTCCATCCGAGCACTGCACCCATTTCACAAGAGGGGAAAGGGTCAGAACTAAATCCAATCAGAGTCTGTGATTCCCTCCAAGGACTCTTTTTCCCCTTGGCCAACAAGCAGCCTCTATTTCGTGGGCTGTCTTGCAATACTGCCATGCACACAGTGCCCTATGGACGCTACCTGAGTGCTCAGCCACTTGCAATGAAAAGCAGAACGCATTTGCAGAGCGGTTTGCAAAGCTTCAGATGAAGAGACCAAAGCAGGAATCCATTTAATAGCGTGTCAGTGGAAAAATGTGAGCAGAGGAGTGGGGAGATCAAAGCTTTCCCCCGCAGCAGGGGAAATGAAAACACGATCGAGGGCTCAAATTAGATCCGTCGATTTGCAGCTCAGTTCCACTCTCACAGCCAACAGAAGGGAAAACATATTAGAGGAAACACTGACAACAGACAGCAGCTGGTTTAGAATGCAAACAGTGCTCTTCAGCACAGGGGATGAGCGCTCCCACTGAATCCAACCCCCATGGAGAGCTGTATGAGCCCACTGACCACCCCATGGGGCAGCACCTTGCTCTGATCCCACTGCTAATCCACTGCCACCCCTCCAGCACAGTGCTGTCTGCTCCCTACATTTACATAACAAATCTCATCTCCTGCAGCAGGATCGGGCCCTTTATTTTCTTTCTGTAAGCACTTACGTAAGCGTGCAATCCCAACACAGGCATTGGGACCTGAGAGCAAAGAGGCTCCTACGGAGCAGGCAGGAGCCAAAGCAGCACAAATAACCCCTGCAGGTAGGCAGCACTGTGCTGGACAGAGCCCCAAAGAACACTTCCAGTCACAAACTGCAGGAAAACAGCCTTCAAAGCACGGAGCACAAGGAGTAAGAGCACGGAGGTGAGGGCGAAATCCAGCATAGCATCATCACACCCCGTTGCGCACTCAGCTCTGAACACCGCTTGCTTTACGGCCCTCCAAAAGGCACTCACTGGAAATCTGAGAACACTTCCATCAGGTGCTCCGTTTTCAGCGATGGGGAGAAGTCGTAGATTTCGGTGACGTGCCCAAAATCCCCCTCGTGGACCTGAGCATCACCGTAGCTGGAATAATCCAGCGTGATCCTCTCGACGCTGATGTCCTTCACGGTGAGATGGCCCACAATCTGGGAACAGCAACAGAAGGAAAGGAGTTACCATCACAGCAAAGACTCAAAGACCAAGAGGACGGTGGTGGAGCCACCAGGGCAACGTTCCTACAAGTGCTCCCAGTGCTGAGCACCCTGACTCAATGCAACATCCACATATAGGCAACGCGCTGCAGGTAATGCACTGAGAGCTCATGCTGGGCACTCATCAGGTGGGACTTCATGGCCAACAGCCATCCTGCAGGGTCCCACCTTGGTGCCTCCAACCCATGGAGGGTCCAACAGGCCGAGCAAACACCTACAGAGCCTGGCACCAATGTCCCCCAAGCGGAGGGACAACCCCTGAACGCCCTTTAAACCCCAAAGCAACCCAATGGCAGTGCCCGTGGCATGCATTACCTCCTGCAGGAGCTCTGCAGTGCAGTCATCCTCGAAGGCCAGCTCTCGGCTCTGGGTGGCCACATTCTCCTCTTGGTCCCCTTTGGGCAACCGCAGCTCACGCTGTAGTGCATCAGCCAAGCCCATGGGCTCCCTGACCCCATCCTTGGCCACGGGCACGTCCGCCCTGTGCTCCTCCTGCTCACTGGGACCCAATGGGTCAGCACCACCGACG
Organism: Bambusicola thoracicus; assembly: GCA_002909625.1. Classification (NCBI taxonomy): domain Eukaryota; kingdom Metazoa; phylum Chordata; class Aves; order Galliformes; family Phasianidae; genus Bambusicola; species Bambusicola thoracicus. Next base: position 2,510 of record PPHD01003948.1, on the reverse strand, counting down.
GGCTCAGATGCAAGCATAGCCTCACCCTGTGCTTCCAATGGGGTGTGGTGTTGGGTGGGCTCTTCTTGGGCACCGCTGAAGCTCTCCTGATCTTTACTCTCTGGAGCAGAGGGACCCTCGCCCAGCTCCAACACCGGGCTTACCACGTCCTCGCCTTGCATTGAGATGTTCCCACTGCTCTCCAGGCTCACAGCACAGCTCTTCTTTGGGTTTTCCAGCACCAACGTGGCATCAGAGCAGCGCTCCCCCAATAGATGGGAGCTCTTGCTGTCGGCATCATGGTTCTTTTGGTCTTGGCACGGAGTCTTGCTGCCTTCTGGTCCAACAGCGTCATCACAGCTCTTGCTCTGCTCTTCTGGCTCAGTTGGGTTTTCATCAGGTACGGAAGAGAGGGAATCTGAACAGTCCTTATCCTGACTGTGCTGCCCAGAGGAACTGTCGCTGCTCTCCAACGGGGGGACATCGGTGCAGCGTGGAGGACGGCCACCATTTGCGCCATCACTGCTTTTTCCCGACTCCTCCCCAGCCTTGTGCTGCTCATCAAGCACCAAACAGACACCACCAATGGCCCCATTGGGTCCGGGGCCGCCTTCAGCCTCCCCCTCCAGAGCAGCTTTGGGGCAGATCTCCCCTTCTCGCTCCCCATCGGCGCCCACCTCCTGCTCCCCCCATTCCGCCTTCTTACGCATCGCCTTGGGGACGTATAGGGCTTTATCAGGCTTCCTCCGGGGCGGCCTCTTGATCCTGCCTGACCCCACACAGGCTCGGGATGTGTCCCCATGCCCATCCCTGGAGTGCCGCAGCCGGGCCCCCCGTGCACCACGGCCCCATGGCTGTGTGGGTCGGGGCGGTCGCGGCGCGGTGGCAGCGGGGTTTTGCTCGCTGGTCTCACTGGGAATCCTGGGGGCAGAAAGCAGGGAGGTGTGAGCAGGAGAAGCACAGCAGGTGCGGAACAGAGAGGGAAATGCAGGAGCTGTGCATTGGCCAAAGCACTGAGGCTTTGTTTTTCCATTACGTTGAATAGGTCAACACAAGTTCATGCCTCAATTCTGCTGGGATCTTCTATGTCCTCCTATTAGGACACCTACAGCCTGCTCAGCTTTAACACCCCAGCCTTACCCAGTCAGAATAAGGAATAGAAACGCCCCACATGGCAACTTACCCAACCAAAGGACACAACCATTCCCTCAGCTCCTTATCCAAAAGTATGAGGTTACGCGGAAATGCTTTTTATCACCATCAGTGATGCTGCATCCCATCGTTTACAGAGCTCCTCAGGGCAGTAAGTATTGCAATTTGTAATTCTAAGTTCTTTACTATGAGAGTGGTGAGGTGGGCTGCACAGAGAGGCTGTGGATGCCCCAACCCTGGAGGTGTTCAAGGGCAGGTTGGATGCGGCCCTGGGCAGTATGAGATATGGAGGTTGGTGGCTGTGCCTGCAGTGGGAGGGTTGGAGCTCCATGACCCTTGAGGTCCCTTCCAACCCAAGCTGTACTATGGTTCTGTGCTCCCTGCTTCCTTAATGCTATGAATAACAGAGGCCGTGCTTCAAAGGTGGAACAACCACCTCGGATCCCCCCCAGACCATCACATCTACCTCACGGCCGAGTGGCAGATGACCGTCCTCCTCCTCCATCCTTCCCCGACCGAAAAGCTGCTCAGCAAATCCACGTTCTCCACCGTCCTATGGATCAAGTAGCGGAGGCGGCTGGACAGAGGGGGGAACAGGAGCACGCTGGGAAGGGAGAGGAGAACACAGCAAGGATTTATTGGCTCTTATCCCCCAAGTCACTCCAGGAGTAGGGCTTTATCTGTGCCCTAAAGCCTTCCTGGCATTAAGGAGCCCAATGGTCTCCGTCCCAATGCCAGGAGGACTCTCCTTTCTGCCCTCACCCCGTGAAGCTGCAACCTCTTCTTCCAGCCTGAATGCACTGCAGAAAGCACAGATGGGTGAACCAACCCCGTGCAGGATCGCATGGCACTCAGATGGGGTTTTCTGCTATGGTTCATTCCATGTCACAGCTGCCTCAGCGCCATCGCTGGCAGACATTCAGAAGAAGCAACCAAACCAATGCTGAAGGTCACTGTCAGCTGATGGGATCTCTGAACTGAGCAACCCCATCCCAGCTGAAACCCTCCCCTATTTTTGGCCATCTCAGAGATGGCCGCATCAGGAACGGGGTCCAACTCCAAGTCTGGACAAAGCAAAACGATGCTCTGTGCATCCTCGGGGAGGATGGGAGCACGGCAGCACCGTGCCCAGCTCTGCAGCCAGGCTGCATAAGATGCCAACGCTCCCAACCACGCCATGCAAACCCCATAGGGCCGATGCAGGGCAGAGCGCTGCCATCTCGGCGCCAGATGCTGCCCCTACCTGCGGTGCTGCCCCTGCAGCATGAAGTGCTCCAACTCCTCGGCGATCCTCCCCACGAACTCATCCTCGTTGGGAGAGAGGAAAACGCCGTCCATGGGGCGCAGCGCCAGGGTGGCACCGGGGGGGGGGGGGGGGG
>PPHD01003947.1:0-15988 GCA_002909625.1 Bambusicola thoracicus | reverse complement strand
AAGCTGGAAAATGCAGCACTGGAAGGAGCCGAGTGCCACAGCCAGGAGGTGTTTGGGAAGTCCAGCAGCCCCGTTCCGTGCTGGTCATACAAGATTCAATTTCATTCATAATTGATGGCCTCTGTTTGCTTTCCTGACTGCCACAGCGTGAGCTGGAGAGTTTCAGCTCGCCCTTCGCACTGCTGTGTCAGTGTGCACCCTTCTGGAGCTNTTCCCTTTGGCTGCAGTGGGCACCAGAGGTTCTCACGTATGCTGTAAATGACACTGGTAATTAGGCACTTAACTTTGTTCACTCACATCTGAACACTTAGGAGGCATTCAGGCTCGTCACTGCGGTAAGATCGTAATTCTTTTCCTTGGTAGAATTAGTAGGAATAATTCCTATCTGTCTTGGAATGGAGGGTGTGTTTGCAGATTCCACGGACTTTGTGGTAAGGCTGAGCCAGCAGTGAGGGCTAAAAATACTGCTCCAAATACTCGAAGCTGGAAAATGCAGCACTGGAAGGAGCCGAGTGCCACAGCCAGGAGGTGTTTGGGAAGTCCAGCAGCCCCGTTCCGTGCTGGTCATACAAGATTCAATTTCATTCATAATTGATGGCCTCTGTTTGCTTTCCTGACTGCCACAGCGTGAGCTGGAGAGTTTCAGCTCGCCCTTCGCACTGCTGTGTCAGTGTGCACCCTTCTGGAGCTAAAGGAGGCTGGCTTAGCAGTGACAATTGCTTTGCTCCATTTTACACCAATGCTACCTGGATGCGAGGCGGTGAGAAGCGGGGCCAGCTCACAAATGCATTCCTTTTTATCTTTAAAGGAGGGGAAAAGAACACAAAGCTTCCAGTAAGGCTGGGCAGCAACGGAGCCAGCCGCGTTGGCAAGAAAACCTCACAGCGAGGGGGCACAGCTGTGTGTGCCTTCACTTCAGCTGCTGACGTCTGTTGATAGCACATCTTGTGTTCAGATGAGTGTCAAACAGGGCAGGGATGCGCTGGCTGATCTAGCAGGCGCGTTATCAGGCGCACACAGATGCAGTAATGCGGCGCAGCCATTGCACACAAAGGAAGCCAAGCCTGCGGTCGGTGCGGTAGCAGTTTGGCTGGATGTAAACATGCTGTATGCAGCTCAGAGAAGTGTGAGAGAATGGTACCTGCTGCAGGAGGATCTTGGCTGCCTATTTGCCAGGCATTGCTTCCCCTCCACGCACACACCCCAAATCTGCCCAAAGGCAGAGAGTTCAGCAGAGAAAATGATTTAATCAGGGAAAACAGGGGATGGATCCTGCTGCTGCTACTCTTTCACCTGCCTGGGTATGTCAGAGCTCTCCAGCACCCAGTTAGCTTTCTTTTTTAGACTGTCTAAGCCAAGACATCAGGGTGTATTGCTTCAGGCCAGCATGGCATTTCTGGCTGCTGTTCTGCATTTTGTCCTGCAGAGATGGTGATGCAAATGATTGAGCAGACGTTGTGCCTCGATCACATCCCTGATTCACGTGGAGGGGACTGGCAACCAAGCAGACCTGGCTCTGAGCAGTTGTTTTGCCCCCCTTCTGCATGCAGAGAGTGTCACTGATCTCCCTGTGCATTGCTATTGCACGCATAGGAGCAGCAGAGCACAGGCTGCAGACCGTTACACGCCAACAGGCTCCTGAGACCACATCCTTCCCAGCTCTGCCTGGTGTAGCTCAGCACTGACTGATGTCTTGAGGCAAGAGGGTTGAAATCTGTTAAGGACGTAGCGCTGCAACGTCCTGAAGCTGAATTTGTAGTCTGGATAGTGGAAATCTAAATACATGTTGGCAGTTTTGCAATTCCAGCCAGCGTTGACCTCAGTTATGTCTTATAGCTTTGAAGCCTCTGTTCCAAGGAGTGGGAGTGGGATGACTTTGCTTTTAACATCGGTCTGTTATTGCTTCGTTTTTGTTGACGATGAAAGGAGTTTGGGGAGATGCTCCAGATTCTTCCCCATAACACCGTTCTCTTTAGTGTCACATCAGTTCTTCTAGAAGCCGTGCAAGGCTGGCTGAGAGCGAGGAGAGGCCGAGGGAAGACATAATCTGCATACTTGATTTTCCCAAAGCTGCAAAATATTTCCATAATTTAGAAGTACATTGTGCCTCCCACTGGTTCTGCCTCTGTTTTTATTTATTTTAGACACTGCTAGGGGTGCTGAGTTATTTATAGCAAGGCAAGATAAGTCGTATTCAGTCTTGGTTCTTACCATGTCCTTTGTGCCAGCACAGGAGCATAGCAGCACCGAAGAGCACTGAAGCCAAATGTAATTGTGGCAAGTCTTTGCATAACTCCAAGCATGATGTCTTGGCGTATAGAAAGCCAAATGGGTTGGGGTGTTCTCAGTTTGCTGCGTACTCCTGCCTCCTGAATTCTCCAGTGCCCAAAGCAGAGCATGGAGAGGTGGGGACTGTGCTTCCCATGGCCTCTCCAAAGCAAACCAGCGCTCAGCCGTTCTTAATTTTGCTGCTAACCCCCCTGCTTACCTTCTGTTTTGTTTATTTACCGTAGCAAGCAAAAATGAAGTCCCATTCACTGGAACACAGGAGCCAGGAGCAACCTTTGTTACAGCCCAAACAGGTATGGTACTGCTAGCTTAGTGCTCACACTGCCACACACAAGGACAGGAGGTCTCTGTGCATGCAGACAACTCTGCAGGGAGTAAATGGCAGTCCAGGCACCACGAGGGATGCTTAGCTTGAGGGGTTATTTTATGAAGACGGGGTGATGTGGTGGATGAATTATTTGTGAATGGCCTGTTTGAATTCAGGAAGAATTCATAGGCCTGGACAGCAGTGCCAGAGAGTGTCTCCAGGTTACAGAAAATAGAGCTGGGATGGATCTCCAGAGTCATCTAAGTTCAAGGATTTGGCAAAGAGAATTTAATATCAGGTTCTAAGTCGTGTGCTGAGCTAAGTCTGAGTGAGTGATTGTGCGACCCGTCCCTATGATTGCATGCATCGTGTGGGTCACAAGGGTTAATTCTGGGGCAGCCTGAAGGATGTTTGTAATACTGGAGGGGAAAAAAAAAAGCCGGCAGAAATTAAAGAAAAGCTGTTAATCTCTTCCCCCACCCCCAGCCCTGTAGTAGCAGCAGCCATCTGTCAGGTTGGAAGCAGGCAGGAACAGGTTTGCTGCTGATCTTTGGCTCGTGCCTGCATGTTTTTGAAGGGATTTTTCTATATAGATGTCTTATTTTGCGCGTCTTTTCCATTTTAAAACTCTCTTTTTTAGGACATACTGGGTATTCTCCCAGTGGGGAGCCCACTGACATCCAGCATCTCCTCCAGTATCACCTCCAGTCTGGCTGCAACACCACCGAGCCCCGCTGGCACCAGCAGCATACCAGGCATGAATGCCAATGCCCTTCCTTTCTACCCAACCAGTGACACCGTTGAGTCTGTCATAGGTAACTTTGCCATTTTCACTTCTTAGTAGGGCTTCCTCAGACGTGGATCACCAGGTATGAGAACTGGGATAGCACAGGGTGTTCCAGTGAACTCCAGGTTTTTCATCTGTGTCAGTATTGGCAGATTCCCGAGGCCGTAGGCTTTTTCTGTGAGCAGGACATCACGTGTTTTCCACAGGTCATCATAGGTGAAATTCACCCAGAGGACAAACAGAAGGCCTCTGCCACTTATTTCGTATGTCAGATGGTGTAAAGGGCCTCAGTTTCAGGTTTGTCAAAGTGATGAAAAGGGTTTGGAGCAGGCAGGAAATCACCAGGGCATTTTCTACAGCTGCAACCCTATATATTCTAAACTGCAAATTTATAGCAAGGGCCACCAGCAGGTAGATGGCAAGGACTTGCCCTTTACAGAACCTGGGACAGAGGCTGTAAGGAAAAGGAGAACGGGAGAGTGAAGAGTGGGGAATCACTCCTCTTAGGTAGGTACACCTTTTTTGGCCACCTGTTTTATTTTTAATCTACCATTTCTGAGGTGATCTCATTAATTTGTTAAAAACAGTAATAGAAACGAGTGGGCACGAGTGGGATGAAGTTACGTTGATGGAGATGAGGGATGAGGTACGTTCAGGTAGATGGAACACTTGCAGGCATTCATAACCTTTCTTTATTTTTTTTTTTTCCTCATCTTTGAACCTCAGAGATGATTTTGAAGTGTTCCCTTCTGCTGGTTTTCCTTTCCAAGCAGCTCTTCAACAAAGCAGGGACAAAGCAGAAGCCAGACCCAGACATTCATAGCATAGTGCTGTTGCGTATTAAGGACAGACTTGAAAGAGCTGTTTGGGGAAGACTTATGGGAACTTCTGCTATTTCATCAAATATTTGTATTTTTTTAATCTAACAATTAGGAATGCTTTGAGACAAAGAGAAATCGAATCAGGCAAAGAAAAAAACCTGACCTGAAAAGCTGCCCATGACACTTCTGCCAAACTGCTGCACAGGACGGATAGTAGGGCTGTGCAGACTGACAGATAGAGAGCAAAGGCTCCTCTGCATGTAGGCTCTTTGGGCCATCCTATCTCTTGAAGTTGTTGGTCCTTTATAACATAATTGGTACCTCTGTGTCTGGCAGAGTCTGCCTTGGATGACCTGGACCTGAATGAATTCGGAGTGGCTGCCCTGGAGAAGACATTTGACAGCAGCACAGTGCCCCACACGAGTGGCATCATGATAGGTACATGAAAGCAACAGAGCTTTCTTTATCTTCTGCCAAGCAGTGTTGCCCAGTCACCTCAGTGGAGCCAGCCCTACGAAGCTCTGAAACCAATCCCAAATAACAGTGGTTAAAAAACAGCTATGATAACAAACTGGCAACCGCTGAGCATCTTTCAAGTGAAAGCTTGCCCTTGTTGACTAGCAGGGCTGAGTTCTTGCCATGAGGCCCAGGTGTCTTGGGGATGTTTCTTAAGACTGAATGGGACTTGCTTGAATTTTTTTTTTTTTTTTTTTTTTTTTTTGTATAAAGCATGTAAGTAGACTGCAGAAGGTATCTGATACCTTTAAAACCAGTCCAAAGTTGCATCTCAAGCAGAAAATTCTCCTTAGTAGTAACAGGAAACTCAATGACCCGGTAATGCTATCCATCTGTCTCGGAGTGTCATCGTGATCTGCTGGTTTGATTCCCGTAATGTCTGTCTCATCTTTAATGTGTGGAGGCAGGCAGGGGCCTCTTCTGTCTGTCTCCATCCAGGGGAAAATGGAATCTCATAGCTGTTCAGAAGTGGTGTAGTTTCTGGTTGCCCTGGTTCTTGAGGATAGGCTTTGATTTGGAGCTAACTTTCCTCTCCTGAAGGTTTCCAAGGGAGCTATGCTACCTGGAGTTGTACTGAGGCGTGGAAGGAACCCTTAAAGAATATCACTTCCACTTCCCTTCCAAAGATGAGAGTCTGGTCAGAGAGCTTACCGTGCCCGTCTCCTGGTAGCCCTGCTTTGCCACAACCTCCTGCAGTGGCTTTGAGATCCTCCACACTGCTTTTCCTCTGTTGTGTCAGGGCTGGGTGTTATCCGGTGGTCTTCCAAGAAGGAAGATCAGAACAGAGCGGGCAGCAGGGCTGAGATCTTCCTCAGTGCGTGCATGGCAGGCAGACAGAGCTCTTGTGGAAGGGCAGCGTTCTGTCTTAGGAGGTCAGGCTTTTGTTTGTTTTTAGTGACAGGGTAGATCCAAACGTGCAAATATCCCTAAAGCTGGTCGCTGATTTCCAAAAGATCAGGTCGTGAGCTGGCTCAGCACCGCAGTCTTCTCACTGCAGGTTGTTCAGAAGCAATGAAAGGCAGAGGAATGTGCTTTAAAAGGGATCCTTTCCTTACCAAGTATTTCAGCAGATACCAGCTGCATCTTCTCTGGGCTGATAGGGGCTGAAGTTGGCTCGGAAAACCTTTTGTTGCTTTGGCCGACGATAGAGCAGTCTGCTGAACTCTGCAGGGTCTTAACCTATGTGGCTCATGGAACGGCGGCTTCAGTGCTCCTCCTAAAGGCTTAGAGGGGAAATCAAACACAGTGAGAGGTGGAGGGAATCCTGAGGGTCTTAGCAGACAGGGAAGCTAACGCCTTCTGCTCTGAACTCCTGCGCTGTGCTCCGGCCCATACTTCATGGTCATACATAGCCATCCTCTCTGTGTGTTCTTTGTCCAGGTGGGAGTTTGCTGCAAAGTTCTGCTCCTGTAAATATCCCCGGCTCCCTTGGAAGCTCTGCCTCCTTTCACTCTGCCTCTCCTTCTCCACCGGTCAGCCTCTCATCGCATTTCCTCCATCAGCCCCAGGGACACTTAAGCCAATCAGAAAACACGTTCCTGGGGACATCAGCTTCTCATGGATCATTAGGTAAATGCACGGTGTGTGTGTCCCATGTACATGCCTGTCTGTGCCATGTAAGTATTTTCTTTTAAGTTAGCTTTAATTTTAATGGACTATTTCACTGCTGCCATTTATCCCTTCTCCCCACGAGAATAGCAGCAGTACCAGAAGCTGCTTTCCCAAGAGCTGGTTAATATCTTGAGAACAAGGGAGCGATTCTCTCTGTTCCCCACGCTTCTAGACTGAGAAAAAGAACAGGAAAAAGAGCTCTGTCCTTTCCTACCAGCAGCATTCTGCTGAGACTTCACCAGGGTCGAGTTCTCAGCTCTGCTGAGTTAAGGTGGGGACAGCAGTTTGCTCTTGGGTCTGCTTTGTGGGTTAGGCTGGCTTCTAAGCCAGCTCGGTTCATTGAATTGCTTTCCCTGTTTGGTGCGGTATGGACCCAAGTCAGTGTTCCAGCTGTGTCTGCTTTGCTCCCTTTTTCCCCTCCCTTGAGGATCTGTTTCCTGTGTGAAGGGAGGGGAAATCACTTTGGAGCTTCAGACCTGTTGGGCAGAACTGGGAACGGAGGGACCACAGGCATTTTGTTAAGCAGATGCTGGGTTACCTTGAGAAACAACTGATGGCCTCAGGGCTACGTGACATTTGCTCTGCTGATTTCTGTGTTTGTAACAGTAAATACTAATTCTTTCTGTTTGTAGTAGAAGTAAACGTTTATTCAAATGTGATATATGCTCTAATCTCCAATATTCAGCTTAACATCATAAAATGAGTAAATGCTTTTGTAATCTACTGCTGCATGCATTTATCTGTGTAACTGCATCGCTTGTTTGCAGAGGCCAAAGCCATGCTCCCATGCCTTCTGATTCCTACTTGTTTGGCTGTAACAACTTCTACCATTGCAGTAATAAGAAAAGAGACCTCACAGGGCATCTCTGCTATTACTTAGTGGTTTTCCCTATGATTTACTGAGTGCATATAAGCTGGCGTGTAGTTATTACTTATTTGTATTGCAGTTTAGTTGAAAAGACCTAGTCCTGGGCTGGTTCTCATTGCGTTAGATGCTCTGTGTGCAGAGAAGGCATTCATGATCAAAGGGACTTTCTATTTCAAATGTCCAGTGAGAGCATCAGGTGGAAAGGGAGTAAAAAGAAGCCATGAGGTGAGCTTGGTCAGCATTACAGCAGAATCTGTGGCTTGCCAGAAGCCTGCTTAGTGCTAGACTCCTTGTCAAGAGCTTTAAAAGCAAAACGTGAGTTGGGGTTCTGTTAAAACTTGCTTTCAACTGAGCAGCTGAAATGGATCGATGATAAGAGTCAGTGAAGAGCCCTCACTGCTCTGCTGCATGACTTTATGCAGCTAAGCCCACAGTCAAGTCAACTTAGTATTTTTCAGCTGCTGTTGGCTGGCACTGACTGGGAAGTAAGTTGTGTTGGGTTAGCCTTCAGTGAGAGGCTTGCTTGCAAACACAGTTTGACCTGTAAGATCACAATCTCCACTGCATCAAGGTTTGGCAGTGCCCACACCCGCTGGTAAGCACCACTGAATGAAGAGGTCTCCTACATAAGTGGGTGCACATGGCATCAGAGGGGATCATCCAGCTCTGCCTGTGTGGGAGCTTTTCCTGCCCGTTCTCCCCCATAGATGCTTATTTTGAGTAAATGGACTTTGGTTATTAAAGCTGCAAACTTCAGAGGCTGTGCAAAGAACAGTCAGCTTTGGTTCGGCTGCTCCTCTGTTGCTTTGTCTCTTAAGCCTTGAATTTCTTCCTGAAAGAGCAGTGATTTGAACATCCTAAAACAGGGAAGTGGTTACTTGGTCCTTCTACAGTGCCAGTCACTTATTTTATGCTAAAACCCTGCAGGGGACTCTGTATACTTCCCCTATAAGGTCCAACTGCGACGGACTCCCGGGTCCTAGGGATGAAATAAGTCTTAGGATGATCTTCTCTTTCCTCTGTACACGTTTTTGAATCCTGGATTTCGCAGGGGTAGGGAGGAAATGGGGGGAATTGCCAGCACCTGTGACATAACCCTCTCTATTTCCCCGTGAAACAGGTTTAAATGGGATGAACAGCAGCATATGGGAGCACTTTGCTTCGGGGAGTTTTTCGCCCAGTACCTCACCTGCATTTCTGTCAGGTCCAGGTGCTGCGGAGCTGGCACGGCTACGGCAAGAACTGGATGAAGCCAACGGCACAATAAAGCAGTGGGAAGAGTCTTGGAAACAAGCCAAACAGGTACGGGGGCAACTTAAGGAGCGTGGAGGAGTAGGAGGGTTGTCTTACGTGCGCTGAAGTGTTTGACGGTCTCTCAGGCCTGGCAGTTCACATAGATCTGTGAGAGCTTAACTGCTGTGCCAGTTTTCATCCCGTTAGCTCTGTGGGCCGAATATGTAGAGCATGAGCCCAACTGGAGGGGTACCCAGAATGTGAAGCAAAGCTCTGTGGGGTTTCATAATTTGGGAACTGGGCGGGTTGATCAGAATACACTCCTGGCAAGGAGTGCGTGGAAATGGTTCTTTTTGCCTAGGGTTCTCTCTTGGAAGCTGATCAAGTATTTAAACAGCTTCTTTTACCACGTTGGTTGGAATTTGCAGGCTTGTGATGCTTGGAAAAAGGAGGCAGAGGAAGCAAATGATCGCGCCAACACAGCTAACATGGAATGTGAACTGGCTCGGGAGCAGAGGGAAGCCTTGGAGCTGCAAGTGAAGAAACTACAGGAGGAGCTGGAGAGGATCCACACAGGCCAGGACCCTCAGTTTCTGCGCTCCTTCTCTGACCTGGAAACCCTCTCACTCTCTTCACTTTACACCCTCCAGAAGCAGTTGCGGGCAAACCTGGAGAAGGTCGATAAGGTGAGTGCCAGGGCTCTGCTGGGGATGGATGGCTTTGCTGCCTCTGCTCCTACTGATAGCAGCTGCCCTTCTTTTCTGTCCTGCTGCCAGAAATCAGCAGCCTATCGAGGCAGTGCTGTGTGGATGTAGCCAATGTGAGTTCTAGGAAAACAGCTGCCTCTTCTCTGTACCTAAGGAACAGGGTTTGCAGTCAGTCAAAACTGCTCTGATCTTATTGGTCCTATAGGAACAGGGTTTGCAGTCAATCAAAGCTGCTCTGATCTTAATGGTCCTATGGGAGGCCATCGTGCTGTGCTGCTTTGCCTGCGCTTCAGAAGGCGAATGGATGGACAGCTCCCAATCCACCCCCAATGGGGTCCCCCAAACCGTGCAGCATTGGACCCTTTTGCTTCCTCCACCCCGTGCTTACGTTTTGCCCTGTCCCCATCTCTTGCAGGCAGTGTTTCAGATGCAGTCAGTGAAATGCCTTAAGTGTCAGGAGGAGAACCGGGTGGTGTTACCGTGCCAACACGCAGTGCTGTGCGAGACCTGCGCCGAGGAGGGCGAGTGCCCCATCTGCCATCCCAACCGGCCCCATGCCCTCCAGTCGTGACCTCCCGAGGACGTTCCTTCTAATCATATCATAGAGAACTTTTTAACTTTATACGTACGTACATATATATGTATGTGTACATATATATATGTATGTGTAGATATATATATGTATATACGTGTGCGTACGTGCGTGGCTGTGGATGTGTATGGACATGCACACGCACGCACGTACCCACACAAAACAGAAATTAGTTGCAGAGCACTTTGTAATATTTTACATCCCGTATCTAAACCGCCCCCCACCCGTGCCCCACTAATTCTAACTCTTGAGGAACTTTGAGAGCTGTTTTTAATACAGATCAAAGGGCCGTTTGCAAAGAGTCTGCGTTCCTCCTCTTTTCTATTTAGGTGATAACCAATTTTTGACTATTTCCAGAAGGGTTTAGAGTGGGCGAAGAGGGGCTTCCACGTGCTTTCCAGAGGAAGAGTTGAGATCACGGGGGAGGATCGAGGTGGGTTGAAATGGCTGTTTCACATCCTTGGTCTCCCTGCTCTTTCACTGACCCGGCCTGGTGAAAGCCGTCCTCCCCGATGGGAGCTCTGCTGGGTCCCTGCCTGGTGGGCCTCACGTTGCTGATCTCTGAATGTGCAGTAACTTTGCCTGTCGTTTGAAACGGCAAAGTTCACTTTTTAAAGTTTTTTTTACACTCTTTGTATATTTATATGAAAAGAAGAAAAGGGGGGTGGGGGGGGAAAATATATATATATTGTAGCTAAAGCAAGCCAGGCCCCCCAGATTCAGTGACCAATCATCACTGCTGATACAGCTAACACGTTGCAGGTTTGAGCAGCCTTTGGGTCATCATCCTTGTGTCAGCCGAAGCCCTTTGCGAAGGGCAAATGGGTGCACAGCTTAGTTCTCTGCAGGCACCCCTTCATTTGGTGGCTGCCTGAAGAATTCGTACCGTTTCAGACCAGATTGGTTTTCTTTTAGCCACAGAGACCTGTTTTGTGGTCACTGCTGGATCACAATTGCAGACACAGCCTAAGGACTCTTTGACTATTGGGACGGCGTTGGCCGTTCCCTTTTCCAGCAGCTCAGGGGTGGACTGTGGGCTGCTCAGTGCAGGAGCCCTCGTGACAGAGAAAGCCTCATGTAGAACAAACTGCTGCTGAACCAATTGCAGCTGGAGGCTGGAGCTGGAGGGAAACGTGCAGTCCTTGCTTTCCGCTGCTCCTGGGTAGGGATGCTTCTTCCTGCTCATCTCTGTGGCACAAAACGCAGTGCTTGTTCCATTTAAGCTTATAAACACAGCCACTGTTTGTATGTGTATATGAAAGCGTTGTTGATGGGGAAGCTAAAGCTGGTTGGTCTCATGATGCCCTGCGGCAGGGATTCCCACGTTAGTTACGTTGCAGAGAGGAGGGAGCCAGAAAGGAAGAGGACTTGAATTTCAGATTCTCATTGAAAGCTTCATAACTCATCAGCCGCTCTGTCCGGTGCTGTGATCGGTAGCGGTGTGGAGGTCGCTGTGTGTGGCTGTGTGCTGTGTGCAGGCCAGGGTGCTGAGCCAGCCAGGGCAGAGCAGAAGGAAGCATCTCCATCAGAGGGACGTGAGTGCAGGGCTCTGCAACCCCCTCGCTCTCTTTCCTCCCATCTCAGCCCCCGTTGCTGAGCACAGGGCTTCCCACCGCCCTCCTGTAGCCCTCACTGGTGTCTCTGACCTGCTGAGTTTGTTTCGGGCCGTTGTCCCCAAACACCACCTGCAAAAAGAGCTCAGGGCCTTTCTCCTCGTTAGGGTCCTCTTCGTATTCGAATTTCTCCTCTCAGCTCATTTCAGAAAGGCGAAGGAGGAAATCCCGCAGACTGATCCAACACGAGCCACGCCGCGCCGTGCGCTTCTCTCTAAGGAAAAGAAATGCCTCCGGCTCAGAGCTGCCAGCAGCCGAGCTTTCCCATCGCATCCTTTACCGGCGCATCCATTGCGCTTTTCCATTGGGTGGATTGCAGTAATCTGTTGGGGTCTCAACCAGGAGGCCGCTCCTCTCTCCCAGCACTGCTGCTCTGTGCAGGGATGCTGCCTGCGCTGCCCCTCCCAGCCCTGGGAAAGCACTGGAACCTCCAGCAGCCCACCGTTGTTGTAGGGAACACCCAAACCACCGCCAGAGCCTCTCAGAAAGCTTCCCATCACAACACAAAGATGGCATTAGGTTCGCTTCCATAATTCCACCTTCCCTTTGGTCGGGAAGGGTTAACGTGCATTCCCAGATGATCTCTTAAGTACAGCTCCATGTAGTTCTCTTGTTTTGTTTTTCCCATTAACGTGTTGGTTTTGTTTGGTCCCCCCCCCCCCTGTATTTTATTGTAACTAGCATCAGTTTTCTATTTTTTATTTCAAATGGAGAGACACTGTTGAGTGGACAGAGTGGCCACGTGGGTTGGTGCCGTAGCCTTGGACTGTCTGTGCCATGGGGCGGGGGGGCGGAGAAGGAAGGAGCCCAATGAAGGTATATATTCAAAAGAGTATTTTGTTTTTAAAGCTCAATGCAACAGTAGGAAATGAACCCTCGATTCAGGTCTCTAAGAGGCACAGCCCGGCAGCCTGCTTTGCTCTTCACGCTGCCCCCTTCAGCCGTGTGCCCATAGGGTCCATGGGGAAGTGATGCTTACCCCTGCTCCCCATGGGGCTCCCACGGAGGGGCACGAGGAACATTCCAGACCACAGCAAGCGTCTTTTTTGTAGGTTTGTTTTGGGGTCGTTTGGTTGGTTTTTTTAATCCCCCTTTCCGAAAGGTAACACAATTGCTCTCTTTTACAACTGATACTGAAGGACCAAAGAAATCTAAGCTGAGGGGTGGCCCTTGCATCTTCCCTTTGCCACCCCATGCCCTGCCATCGCCCCTCCTCAGCCCTCTCTTTGCACAGCACGTCGGCTCTTCTCTCTCTTTCCTCCGGTGCTTCAAGAAACACTTCTTCAGTCGAGGTCTCCGTGAGTTTGTTTGCTGCTTTAAAAACCAAGAAGTCTCTGAAATGTGAATGATTCTCTTAGGCAGCCCGTGGGAAAGAGGAGGTCAGCTTTGTGTAATCAGCTGTGAACGGGGCGGCGTTTGCTGCCTGAGCCGTGGCAGGGCAGGGGAAGGGGAGGCAGCGTTGTGCCCACGAAGCATCCTGACGGCACCGCGTTATGGCTGCAGAGCTCTGCGGCCGCCTTCCACGCGGGGCGAAAAGACTCTGTACAAAGCAACCTGGTGCTATGATGTGTGCAGCCCCTCGCACGTACTGTCGAGCTTCTGGCCGAGGCAGGAGCTCCCCGTTCCGAGCCGTGCAGCAGTCCAGCAGAGCCGAGGGCAGCAGGGATGGCTCAGTGCGAGCTGTCGTTCCCCGGCCGGTGCTGCCCATGCACACAGACTCCCTATTGGAGATGGACTTTTCCCCCCCCTCTTTGGGAAGCGTTGGCCTCGGTGATGCTTCTCAGCTGAGAGCTGGGGGGGAGTGGGGTAGGGAGCCTGGCTTGTGTTGTGAAAGCACAGCATCTTAAAGGTCAATAAGCTTTTACTTCATTATAGCAAAACGATATAGAAGCAGATGGCTTGAGACAACGATCTCCTGGGTGGAGAGCTACCAAGGAAACAAAGCTGTAGCGGCGGAGGGGAGCGGGGAGGTGTGCTGGGCTGCAGCTCAGGGCCCCTCAGCTCAGCCCCAGGCAGGCACAGCCGCGATGGGAGCTCGGAGCTCTGGAGCAGCCCCCAAAGCTCTGTGCTCTCAGTGCTCTGAGCCGCTGTGAGGCAGCCTTTAATGCCAGCCGGACTCAGTAACCCATTGCTGTTCCATGGCCTCCGAATCTCCTCTCTCTCTCTCTGTCTCCTTTCCCCCCATCTGAGAAGGAAGACCCCTACCAGCGTTCCCCTTCACTCCTTGGAGCGATGGCCAACAGCAGCGCCGCCGTTACCGACGTATGGCGCAGTGTTTCTTTCCAAGTGAAGTATTCCTGCGACCACTGCCTGCAGTGGAGAGATTCCCGGGGCTTCCCCACTCCGTAGCTTCCAAAAGAAGTACAGTATGCGTTGAAATAATAATAATAATAACGAATAATAATACACACTGCAGTATTTCCTGGTGGCGGTTCGTGGCCCGGCTCCTCCTCCCCACCCCCAGGAGGATGGAGCGGGGCAGGAGCGCCCCCGAGTCCGTGTAGAAGTTGGCAGAATGGTGATCAATGGTGTGTAAACGTGTTGTTGATTCCATGTATAGAACTGTGATTTCAACTGTCGTTCTCTCGTACTCTGTAAATATGTGTTTTGGCTGTCGGAAATCTGGTTTAGACTCTTTTTCTTGGCAGAGTGAAGTTGCATGTGGGGCTGGAAAGAACGCGGTCTGTGTCGGTTTCCAT
This sequence comes from Bambusicola thoracicus, assembly GCA_002909625.1. Classification (NCBI taxonomy): domain Eukaryota; kingdom Metazoa; phylum Chordata; class Aves; order Galliformes; family Phasianidae; genus Bambusicola; species Bambusicola thoracicus. The sequence goes on along the minus strand of PPHD01003947.1, from coordinate 1,945 downwards.
GGGCAGGATGGATGGATTGTCTTTCTTTCTTTTTTTTTTTTTAGAGGACAATAAATTTTTATTTTTTTGCTAAGAAAAAACAAAAAGGAGAGAAGCAGAGAATAAAGCTGGGTGTGTGTGGGTGTGTGTGGGTGTGTGGGTGTGCAGCACGGCCCCTTTGGGTACAGGGGGGGCTCTGTGCCATCACAGCACGCTGCTCCCCATGACCACGCATGCTTGCTGTCTCCCCCAGCTCCCACCTGCACTGAGCCCCTTATTCTGGGGCTGCCCTTTAGGATAAGGGGGATCCGGTGGGGTTATATGGGGCAGACCCTTTGGAAGCGGCACAACCGCAGCTCCGGATGTGTTTTGTCCCCCAGGATAAGAGTGAGGTGAGCTCAGCAGAGCCCCTCTGACCACGGGGCTGCTGTGTATATATGCTGTGTATATGCCCTGTGGCACCGGACATAACGCTGCCCTCTCCGAGTTTCCAAGAATGAGCTTTTATTTAAGGCCGCATTCAACTGCTTTATTGCTCTTCAAGCGCAGCAGTCACCCAAATCACCCCACTTATATTAAAGACTGTTAGTAATGCAGCAGCATCGTGTCTCTGAGCAGAAGTGCCAGCATGGAACAGCATCCCCTCCTCAAGCAGAGACCCTTCTGCCCATCCCACCGCTGCACTGTGCTGCTCTGCAGGGCTGCACGCCCGACATGGGGACAGAACCGAGTGACTGCAGCGAGGAAATGGCTGCTTTAATCCCTCCTGCTGCCTGAGCGCTCGGTCAGGCCTGGCCATGGCACATCAGCACCAAAGGAGCTTTGTTTCCGCCCCCATAGACAGCTTGACCTGAATTGCCTGCAGAGGAGGCAGCCGGGAGGGCGATGCTTTTAATTCCCTTGCAAAAGGGGACCCCCCGAGCTGGGCAGGGGCTGCCTGCGGGGAGCTCTGGGGTTGTAATTAGTTTAATTGAAGCTAAAAAAAGCAAAGCACAGTGCACAGTTAGCAGCCAGCTGCCTGCTGGGCATTGCAGCTCTCACACCTGGGCATCCCAGGGGCGTTCTGGAGCCAGAAGCGTGCAGGTGCTCGGCCTGGGCTTGGGGTGATGCTGGGCTCATGGCTGCTGGCTCTGCCATTTTAGAGCCCCAATCACAGCTGTGTGGCCCAGGGGGGGCTGTGTTGCCCATTATTGCTGCTGGGTGTGTGCATGTAGAGTGGATGATTGCTGCCTCGGTGTGTGCAGCGCTGTGTGACAGCCTGTGACCCCTGCCAAGGGAAACCCTCACTCCTCAGAGCCCCAGCAGACAATGGGGCAGGTGCTGCTTTATTACCCTGCGTCTCCCACCTGCCACAAAGGCTGAGCCAGCACACCTGCTTCCGTGCTTTTAATTTAAAATAAAAGGGGAAAAAAAAAAAAGAGACAAGCAAGGAAGCAGGTTGGCCCAGCCCTACACCGATGCTGCTGTCCCATGCAGAGCACTGGGGCTGGGGCCACAGCCAGGCAACGTAGTGTTTGTCTGCAGGGAAACCACCCCAAGACCCTCCGGAACCCCACGGGGGGCACTGCTGGGGGCAGGGCCTGCTGTCCCCATGGGATCCCGCTCTGGACCCCCCCCATTCAGGGCCCTCTGCCCCTCACGCTGTCTCCTTGGACTGCTTGGCTCGCTGCTTGCGCAGCTTGACGAAGGCCTGGGCCTCCTTGTCCCCCTTCCTGCACTCCAGCAGCCGCAGGATCTCATCTCCTGTGGGGAGAAAAGGGGAGCCCTGTGGGGTGAGGGGAGGATGCATGGTGTGGGGGTGGTGGGACCCCCCCAACCTACCACTGGGTTTGGGGTGGGTGAGTGGGAGGCGCGTTTGGGGCACCCATCCTGTGTCTGCCCGGTCCTCCTCTGCATCCAGGCCAGGCAGGTGGCGCAGCGGGAAGAAGGCCTCTCCCTCCAGGTCGTTGGAGCCCAGGGTGTCGTA
>PPHD01003946.1:0-29925 GCA_002909625.1 Bambusicola thoracicus | reverse complement strand
TATATATATATATATATATAAATTATCTGTGAATTCAGCCCTTCTAGCCAAAAGCAGCAGTAGTGCAATTAATATAAACAAATGGGAGATATTACGGAACACCGTATCTTGTTAACAGAACGCCCCAGATGATTTAGAAACATGGTTTACATTTTTTCCTTATTATCTTACATTTCATTATACCCTCTTCTCCCTTGTAAATATACACAGGAGGAAATGTACGTAGCTCTTCTTATGGTTTTTCAGAATGTAGCTGTTTGGAGATAGAGGAAATGTGCAGGCTCTTCTAACAGAAAAAGAAAGAAACCCAGCCTGTTAAATATTGAGATACAAACCCAGCAAATCATTCATGTATTTGTGATAAAAAGTCTGCTTTTGCCTTGTTATGCAGACAAATCAACCCTCTTTAAGGGTCCCAAAAACAGCTTTTATGCATCTTTCCAACTATATACTCCATAGCTTCTAAATTGGCCCTCAGTGTTATGAGGATGCTAGGGTGGAGAACTCTGTTAAGTGACACTTTAAATCAATCCTCTACAGATGCTCATGTTTGGTAGGGAAAACCTGAGGCGGTTCTGCAGCTTCTCTCTGATGGAGTCCACATATGTGAGTGAGTTCCAAGACACTTTATCTGGCACAGGAGAACAGTAAAGGCTTCCCTTCTCCAGACCTGCTTCAGAGATACTAAATTCCTCTGTGATAATGAGGTGTCCAGAATAGTAACAGGAGGCTAGAAGCATACTATATGTTTAACTGTGCTGTTATTTCTCTACTGACTTTACTGGGGGCAAGTACAAATTCACACCAGTGTACCTGAATGAACTTGGGCCAGAGTGAATGATGAAACCTTATCAGGTGCTGGATCTCACAGGCTGTGTGAGGGGTATAGGGTTACTGTATGTCTAGTGCAGCTGTGACAGGCAGAGTGAGAGGAGATTGTGTGTCAAGTAGGTGAAGGTATTTCTCTTCACAATACTGTAGTTCCTGCTTAGTTTTTTTCCTGGGCTTTAATGCTAGTGGTAAGAAAGAGTGCTCGCTGCTCCATTACCGTATTTTGCATACAAAACAACACACCTTTCTAGGTGCAATTAATATCGATCCTAAGGAGCACAAAGAATTACCTGCCTGGCAATGGAAGCGGATAAATACTTCCCATTTGAATCTGATAAGTAGAGAATGGAGCTGTGGAAATTCACTGAACTGTGTCATTTTAAGTTCTGCAGATGTTCTCCCTATGGCATTTCTTTCTCCCATCTCCGGTATAGGCACAATATGAAAATGTTTTGACCAACACCGCAGACTCAGGAGAGGTCATACATGGACCTTCTTGTGACATGTTTTTCTAACTTCTCTACTTGCCGTGGGTAGTCTGCAACCTCCTGTGATGACAAGTCCCGTGATGGCTAGGCTGTGATTAATGGGATTTCATTAACACTTGTGCAGCTATCCCTGAGAACCCTCAGTGGTGCCTTGGCCTCTTCCTCAGACTATGAATATTATGGCAGTAAGTGCAGGTAGATATGTTTCACATTCTTTATCCAAGCCTTTTCCCCAGAGGTATGGGTAAATGATGATTCCTATTGGAAAATCTCATATATAATGATTACAACGACACTGTCCTAGCAAGAAAGAAGAATAAAACATCCTTTTGTTCTCACCTTTGTTAAGAGGTTGCTTCGTGGATGGCTGTGTTGTGGGGTTAGCTGAGACTGCTCCCTGCTCTAAGCTTGGATGGAAAGGAAGAGAGGGAGGAATATGCAGACTGACTGCACCATGGTTATTTCTTCCTCACTGTGATAAAATGGCACTATCTTTTCTGTGAAGGAAATGGAAGAATCAAGTGTAAATCTGAAGGTAGAAATGTAATGCTGGTTGTAAATCTTTGCTCTGTCCCTGTTCTAAGCTGGCTGATGGAAGTGGTCCAGTTGTGTTAGCTGTGCCCAAGTGAACTGTACTTCCCCATGGCTCTTTTCTAGCTTGGTCTTGTGCAAATTGTACATTGTTTCATCTAGAAAAAGCTTGGTCTTGAATTTTACTTGAAATAAGTACGAGTAAGCTGCCATCACTGTATTTGCCTGTTGCAGTACCTCTGTCAGTGTAGAACAGCGTTGTATTTAAAGGGATTACTACTGGTAGAATTATTCACCAGCTGCAGCATGTTGGGTGTATTGAGGCAGGATTCATTAGTGCCTTCTGTCTCTAGTTCCCCTTTTTCAAGCATCCAGTACTGAACTAATTTGGCATAATCTTGCCCTATGTTCTGGTCTGATGTTATCTCTGTACATAATGCTGCTGACTGTGTTTGTTTGGAATTACTGTTTTCTGCTTTAACTCTGGACTTGAATACTGTGGTAATGTGAAAATATGTGAATATGCCTTAATTTCTTGTGCCATGTTGCCTCACAGCAGGAGCACTGAGAGGGCAAGGTGTAAATGACAGTGGGAGACACAGAAGGCTGATTAACAAAGAGTATTAATAGCAAACTGCCTCAAATGGAAGGAGAGCTCCCATAAACTGCCATAGGTTCCAGAGGACAATATGCATTTCCACTATTCAGTAGTATTTATGCACATGAAGGAAGAAAGGTAGCAAAGGTAAAATAAACTGCCATTGCAGTTCTTGTTCTCCATGATTTTAGAAAAGACAGGAAAATGAGATCTGTTTTGGGGTGGAAAAATGGACAGAAGAATCAAAAGCTGTCCATAGATATTACAGCACTAGTGCTTATAGCAGTCAGATTGCTAAATGCTGAAGGATTCAGGCAGCTTCCCTGGGCAGAAGCTACAAAATGTAGCTTTGTGCCTTCCCAGTGGGAGGGGAGAAAGAATAGGATAACAGAGGCTGCAGACCTGAGACTGATGAGGCTGCTGTGCTCCAGGTAGGTATAAATTGAACAGATACTGTTTGATGTAAGAGGAAATTGTGTAGTTGGCTTAAAACACAAATTCCAATTTCACGTGTATCCAGGTTAGGGGAAGAAGCACAAGTCCAGATAATCTTCAGGTAGAACAGTTTATTTAGACAGTGCCAGAATCTATGCCAGAATAAACGGTCAGCTGGTAGAAGGGGCCTTTCCCAGAAGGGGAGCTACAGGCACCTCACAACATTTCTGTGTTATGTTCTCAAATTCTTGAATTAGTGAAAGAAGATTTTCAAGTCCTTCACCCTTATCCAAACAAGTTCAACTCACAAATCAACTAAGCCCCAAAAATTGTTATCATTGTGCAACTTTGCATCTAATATATAGTTCTGCATGAAGTAAAAGTGCTATTTCCCTGAAAAAAACAAACAAACAAAAAAAACACAACTAGTTTTAGGAGTCTGTATGAGCCTTATCTGTTCCTCTCAATGCTCTGTTTACGTACGTTAGAAATGTTCTCTTCTCCAGGATTTGTGATGCTTGCAGAAAAAGGTGTAGTTTATTTTTCCGTGGCTTTCATGGATTGTGCCTGAAACCACAGGGATTGTTCTGAAGTTGCTTTATGAAATCCTGTTTGGCAAAATACAGCATTAATCCTTGGCACCAGGGTATGTTAGGATTCTTATTCTCTTATGTTTCTTACTCTTTAAAAGAAAAAATATATATATAATAAAGTATCCTAACAATGAGGGGAACTGATATACTTTATATGGCTGCTGCAGTCTAATATTCTTAAGGTAAGGCTAAAAGCTTGAAAATGAGAACATGAAGGGCAAGATTCTTTCAGCTTTTTGTCTCAGGGTTTAAAACATTATGACTTTAAAAATCCTCTAGAAAAGCTCATTGTGCTGATAAAAGTAAATGCAACCTTAATCACCTTTTCTGACACCAATTAATAATGCAGTGACATTCTATGAGGGCTAAGGCAGTATTTTACATCAAGCACTTCCAGCCCCATCAAGTGATGCCTCAGTCACGGAGGATGGCACACTGAGGTCTCACAGCCTCACTGTGCGTATTGAAGCGTTGCAGCAAAGCGATCAGTTCCTCCCTACCTGACTTGTCCTATAGTCTCTGATGATCTTGACATTTTTTATGGCAGGAAAGGCACACAAGAAAAAAGCTTCAAACTAGCAGACTCAAAGACTGCTCTCTTTCTTTGGGCATCAGACTTTCAGTAGTAGGCATTTTCACTCTGAAGCGCTGACACCTGAGCTTTCAAGTTGCTAGAAAGCCATTCAATGGAAACTGCTTGTAGAGATTCACTTATGCACTCTGTTTGAACTCTAGTTTAAAAACTAGAATTGGTTGAACAATTCTCAAGGACAATATGAAAAAGAAGAATATGGGATTTGAGGGTTGGTTGAGTGCCTTTTTTTGGATCATGAAGTGTGCATTTCTTGACAAAAACTATTATGCAAATATTTTATTGAAAACTTGTGCTTTTTCAGAAGGTGATCTGTGAGTGTGGTTGTACTGTTCCTCTTTAACTCCCAGAGTGAAACACTTGTCTTAGTGTTAAGGTATCTACATTTAAATCCCACTTCTGCCAGAATCAAATCAGTGTCTCTGTAGCACCTTACAGCTGAATGGCTAATTTTCATTTCTGGGTTAAATACTCAATTATTTGATGGGAGTAGGAAGAGAAGAAAATCTATCTATTATCTACTATCATAATTTATTATTGTTATGAGTTTATGCTGACAGAAAAAAAGGAAATTGTCCTAGCCATTGTCTATGTTGTCTTATTTGTTGGAGTTGTTCTGTGGAATGGTTTTCATTTACTTCTGCCTTCAGAGTAGTCTCTTTTTCTAGAACTTCAGAATAGCTAGTCTTGTTTAGGCTGTCCTCATCTATCTTATGATGCTTGAAAGTGGTTCTCATATGGAATTATTAGCTAGTAGTCTTTCCACTGTCCACTTGTTTTCTCAGATGTGTCACAGGTTTGCATACCAGAGTTTTGTGCTACATCTGTACATCCTTCTAGAGAGCAAATAATAATTTTCGCATAGGTAATTGTATCACAGTGATGTCTGGGACCTGCCATTAAAACTCCAAAAGTAATGCTTCCTATTTATTTTCATAGAAGCTGTAAGGGATACAAAAAAAACAATAGCACTGTTTGATAGAGAAAATTCTCAGCTACTAAACACTGTTTTTCAACATAGTCAACACCATTAGCCGATCCGTACAAGTGGCCTGATTGAGATGTTCTTCATTTTGTGGTGTGACAGCTGTGCACGGCCATCTGGAACGTGACTTCTCTTTCATGTCAATGCTGCCACTGCTGAAACGCACCACCCACTGCCTCACTGTGCCACATTCAGTGTTGGATCTCCATAAACATTCAGCAAACATCCATGAATGTCAGTGGGTATATTTTTTTTCCCCATGGAGGAATTCATTGACATCCCTTTGCTTCATATGCCCTTCCAGTCAGACACCATTTTGTCTCACTGCCCCTCTGCTGCCATCTGTCACACTGCAACAAAATGTAATGGGATATCGATGGGAAGGTTCAACTTTACTGCCATATCGCCAGCATCCACCTCTGATGGCCAACGTAATGAAATTGGAGGCATTACTTTCAGAGCAGCCCTCAGAAATGACCTTTAGTATTCATTAATATCATTAAAATTTCCTAAATGATGGTGACTGGAATTTGAGAATGGTACCAGAAATAAGGCAAAAATACCCTTGCACCTCCCCTTCACCAAGAAACACAAAATAATGTGACAGGTAATTAAAATTGCCTTAAAAATTATGACTATATAGTATGTTCTCTGTGGAGAATTAGAATAAAACCTACTGATATCAAACAATTTGCAGCGTATGCCAAAAGGACTCCTTGTTAGAGGGGAAAAAATAAAACAGGTTTCCTCAACTGTGTCATAAAAAAAATCATATGGCATAGCTCTTTTTATTTTCCTCGCCCTTAGACTGCATTCAGACGCAAACAATTTGTGAGTCAGAAGAGCTTAATACCTGAGGAATTCTGATCTGCATATTCCCACTTTGAGTAAGGTACTGTTTTCTACATATTATAAGAAACTTCAAAGCACTCCTTGGTTTCCCTCCGGCCAAAAGTTTGAAGGGGGGGGACTGCATACCGTTGAGTTATCTGTCTTCTTAAGCCAAGTCTCCAGGCTTGATATATGAACATACACTTTCAATTAAACCTATACAAACCTGTGTGAATGCACAGCAAGCCAATACTATTGTGGTTAAATTTGGGTTACTTTATTTTGGGGTTCTTTTGATTCAGGTTTCAGAAAATGATGAGGTAATGAAAGCAGTAGGCTGTTCACCAAGGCTACAATAGTGATCTCCAATTGGCACTGCAAGGCGAACTGTGACATCTTTTCAATCTATTCCACTTTCACTGAAGTCTGCCTATGTAAAAGAAGGTTTCTAGTAATAAATTGCAGTGCTGGCTGCTAATAGCCTTCTGAATCACAGTGAAATAGGTATTAGATACTTTTTTACCTGAATAAATTTTCTTATTGAAAAAAACATCCTTAGTATAGGTATTTTTTTCTGGAGAGTTTTTTGTTTGTTTATTTTGGTTTTTTGTTTGTTTGTTTTGTTTGTTTCTTTAGAAAGATGTAAACATTTTTCAGAGCTTTGTTCATGTTTTATCTCTTTTGTACAGCATCTGTGAGACACGTGGACCTTAAGTTAATCAAACTTATCGCATTTGAACCAGTGAGCTTTCCTGTAGTTTTCAAGAACAATTGGTTAACTTGTTTGGAAAAGGACTTTGGCAAATCTGAAGTATTAAAAATGTGCAGTGCAAGCTGTCTTCACTGCTCAGATGGCTTTGCTATAACAGAGTATCTTTACTGCAGAGTTGTGTTTCTGAGGTGAACAATCCATGCCTAAACCAAATGTTTTCTGGTTATTTTGGCAAATGACCTCGGTTTGCCACATCACTAGTGAAAATAATCACAGTTGATTTGTTTTACAAACTAACTTGCTAGTTGTGGCAATAGTCCTCAGACCAAGTACAGCTCTGTATTTACAGAATGTGCAATATGTTTATGAATCCTTTGAGCTGAAAAGCAATTATTTTTTTTGACAGGGAAATAGTGATGCTGTGCTCAATTAACTTAGCAACAGTTTTATTAATCAGTCTTCCTTGCTCTTATTCATCCCTTTCTATTTAGTGATTTTATATTTCGAAGTAGTGGAGTATAATGGCATTTCAAGAAAATAATAATGATTATTATATTATGGGAGAGTCAGATGTATTTCCTGTCTAGTCCACACAAATAAATTGGATTTCCCTCTTGCCCATGTAATAGCGCATTTTGTTAAGGAATCCCCTTGCTATGGCAGACGTTATGTAAGGAATGGACTGCTTCCTAGTGTGATTAAGTGGGGAAGAACTCGACCCACAAATTATAGCCATCACATACTTACTCTGTTTCTAAACTGTGGAAAATTTTTGAAACTAAAGGCTTCTTTTTGTTGTTATTGAAGTGATGCACGAAGATCTTAAAGCTAAACTGAAATTCTCACTTTTTTAATAGCTCTTGGGAGTGACATCAGCCCTGGGATGTGAAATACACCTTCTAAACAGGCAGCGTGGGATATTTTTTTTTGTATTCCCTGCTTCATTCTGTGAATGTGTTATTGAGAATGAAAACAGAAATCACAGACACAAATGGAGTGACAGTCTCATAGGTTGCTTGTCCTGGTACATAATAAGGCTACGAGGATGCTACAGAGATTGAGCTGCAGTGCACAATAGTTGTTCCTGCTCCTTCGTGTGCTTTTGCAGCAGACTGAGGCATAGGGCACTTGACAATTAGGGTGACCATGTTTATGATGCCTTGGGATTTTGTACTCAAAGTCTGGCTTGTTGTCAGGTGATGTTCTCGTATTCTGTGACCAGTGTGGCAGGGTGGGTACAGAAGGAGGATGTGGCCCAGAAGCTGCAAGTGAGTTGTGGTGTTCAGAGGTACCAGATGGGACAGGAGATGAAGGCATGTGCATATCACCTGTGACCTGCTTCCTGTGCATCTGGTTGGTCCTGTTAAGCAAGGAAACCAGTTGTCACAGGACAACTTGCACATACTGAGTCAGTCCCTGTCCTCTGTGTCCTTGGGTCAGAATGTGTACTGCCTACGTTGTGCAAGGGGTCTGGAAAACTTTTTCAACCCAGTCCCAGCAGAAAAAAACAATCTCTTTAACTGCAGTTCCTCAGAAATGATCCCTTCTAACCCTTATGTGTGACAGAAGCATCCCCTTTGCCTCTTTGTGCTCCATTGTGTCCACTTAATCTTTCTACAACCTTTCCTCAAATCCTCCCTGCCCTGCTATAAAAGCAATCTTTCTACCTAGTGCCTACTTGGGATGCACAGCTCCAAGGAGCCTTGAGCTTTCTATGGTTTAACTTTATTTCTCTGTTCATTCTTTGGTGGTAAAGAGACTGCTATTTGTCCTGGTACAAGATGAGGAGCAACTGAGCACTGCTGATGTCTAACTCTGGGGAGAGAGTAAGGCTGTATAAATCAGCTTTCCCCTGTCACTTATCTGTGTTTCGCACCCTGCTCCAGGGATCCCATATATCGCAGAGACATCACATGTGGCACTTTGCTGACATGCAGCAAGTCAGCAGGGACTTGGCCTAGAGGTAGTGGCCGGTTGGTGCCTGAGCTCCCTCTCTTATCAAAGAGTCACGAGGACAGCTCTGGTGAGTGTAGAATGTCAATTATTGTGTTCTGGACTGCACGCTGACCTCTCTCAATCACTTGCTTCTTTTGAACATGCCCTGGCACGCTGAATCTCAGGCTGCCACACTTAATACCTTCAAGATACCTTTGCTGCACATTGCTTAAGTATCAGTGCTTCCCGGTGAGTTCATTTATTTTGATTACAGGAGAATCACTGTTCTATATCCAGAGAGAGAAGCTAAACTTTGGCAGCTTTGTGATCGAAAGGAGAAGCAAAGCAAGTGCAAATGTAATGCTGATGTCTTTGTGTATGGTACATTGGGAAACTTTCCCATACTACCTGTAGTTGGATTTTGCCATGCATTTATTGTTAGCAGGTCTGCAAATCAGATTTAGGCCTCCTTCCGTATATTGAAATATCATCTCAAGTTGTTTTTTTTCCCCCTCTGTTTTGATCCATGATGCAATCCAATACAAGGTGTGCCAGAGATTTAGTCAACGGTCCAAAACAAATACTAAGGTTGTCTGGTCAGATTCTATCATCAGTTGAGTCAGATTTGTACAACCTGATTAAATCGGGACATATACAACACATTTAAATATCACAAGAGCTGGCAGAGGGAGACATACCAGGAGGTCACAATTCATTTCCAACAAATGAAAGCACTTATGACTTATGAATAAAAGATAGACTTCATTAATGCAGGGATTTAGCTAGTCAATCCACAGCTACATAGTCTGCATCAAAAGAAATTCCTGGGAATGAGTTTTCTTGGCATAACACCTGAATCTCTCCTGTTGCCTATTAATTATTTCTCTACTTATATAGAACTGAAGTATGGTAGAATATTGCATGAAGAATGTGCAATGGAAGGCACAGATCCTGCAAACCATAATGCAAGCATTCAGCTTTGCTTTTATGAGGAAATTACGTATATAAAAGTTTGTGGGATCAAGACCAAAAATTACAATGTTAAAATGAAGGAAAAAATGAAACACAAAGTTATTCTTTTTGAACTAAATCTGAAATAAAGTGAGAAGATATTCAAGTTTGTATTTACTTTGCACATTAGCACTTGTGACTTAACTTATGCTTTGACAAGGTGATGTAATATTGTGCCAAAAATATTTCTCTATTGGAATTCTGCTGTGGCTCAGACACTTGAATCTGGGGATTGGTTAAATATAATGTATACCTTTTCACTGTGGAAACTCTCAGCAAATTTATGTCCTTCAGATAGTCTCTCTCCATCTTGTACGCATCATTCTATAAACCTTTATTTTAACTTAAGCTTTCATACTTACTCTGGCTAATTCACTCTGTCTCTAAGGACAGTGTCCCCCGGCTCCTTTGTTGCTGGAAACAGATTTAGTACTGACAGGCAGAATCTTGTGTAGGTGTGGGAAGAAAGACACACCTCGTATAGATAAAAAGCAGAAGTTTTTGTTGGTAAGGTTATGAGGTAGTAGGAGAGAAGCTTAGGGGAGGCTCTTTTACTTGTTTTGAAAAAATGCAGAGAATGTCGCAATGGTGAGATAATATTTGTGTAATTCATCTGCCTAAGTATTTCACAGAACTTGCATGTGAGAAGTGAATACATTCCACAGCAAGTGTCTACCAGGACCATCATCAGCTTTTATTTGACGACAGTCCATTGAAATGCACACTTCAAACTGTCACAATCTGAGACATTCTTCACTGTAGTTTCAACAATGGAGAAATGTTCAATTCATATTGATGAATTTTTACAGAAAAAGTGTATAAGTAAATGGTTATAAATATTTTTTTACTTTATTTTAGTAAGATAAGATGATATAAAACTTCATTTGTGCTTGTTGGCTTCATATTTACCTTAGTGAAACCGATCACTGGAGTTCTTATCCTCTACAAAACTGTATTCATTCTGAATGGGACCAAAACTGAATGCTCATATTTTGACTTTGAAGAAACATATATATTCATTTCTATTGGAAAGTCGAGACTGGGCTTGGAAAAATGGATTTGGGATTGCATTCAGTAGCTAAAACTTCTGACTACATTTTTTTCCCCCTTGAAATTAACAGACTTCTATGGCGTTTTAAATTCTATCCCAGTAACCATAGTAACCATATGCCTAATTTATACATGCCATTACCACAGAGACATGGAAGGTCATGCAGTTGTCTAACTTGTGTAGAAAGCAAGTGTGTTCCCGAGTTTCTTTGTATGGCATCTGTGATGGATAAATTAATCCCACAGTCTTGATTTAGGATTACAAGATAACTTTTCCGATTTAGGTGGGCAAAAAAAGTGGACCACTGTCTTGACCACTTGTTTTTGTGGGAATACAGGGCCATTTAATGGATTTTTGTCTGACTGACATGAAGGTAATAGAGAACAGAGTGAGATATTGCAACCTTAAAAGGTTTTTCCACCTAATTGTTCTCAAACTGTTTACAGGGAGTAGGTCTTATTTTAAGTTTCTTGTGCTGTAATTTATCCTGAAACCACAAAACTGACAGGTATCAGCCAAGCAAATAAAGGTGGACTGTTGAATCACTATTTTATGTATTTTTACATCTGAACCCTAAGCAGTTTGTACTTCGAGGGACGCCTAGACGTGGCAAGAGAAGTTAATGCTCTCTTTTCACGCTCTTTGCTCTGTAGTATTTGAGAGAGACAGTAGTTTTCTTCTGTAGACCAGTCACCGCATTCTTCTTCAGTTCATCCATCTGCAGTCTACTCCTTCTGCTTCACATTGGTGATGAATTATGCTCTGCTTCCTCCGTCTAATCCTTTTCATTTATTTATATTTTATGGAAGGAACATGAAAGACTACTCATAAAAATCCAACTGTTTTTGATAAACCTTGTCATGTGCAAATAATGGAGCCTTGTCAAGCACAAGCCTTGCTGGAAATTTATGTCTTCTAATAATAATAAAGGGAGAGAATCAGGAACAAATAAGGGATATATTGAATTGGATTCAAAGTATGTTTATGATTTTAAATTGGTGGCAATAAAGTGCTTTTTTATCCAGAAATGTTTTTACATGTTAGTGTAATTCAAATACTGTGTTGTACTTGAACTTTGCAGTGTTCAGCCTAGTAGAGCTATGAAAAGCATCTTGTTCTATTGTGCAGCAGAGCAGACTGACTTCTCTTTCCAAGATCCAGTGGTAGGGAGGGGAAAAGACATACCTGGGACAAAGATATAAACTGGTGGTCAGCTGAAGGCCTGTCTGTGAATTAGCAAAGAGTGGTAGGAACATACAGGTTAGAGAAACTTAATAAAATATAGATTTTAATTAGAATATTGTATTATCTATAGCAGCAAACTTCCTTGGCTGGAGATGACTTGTTAGGCACAGAAACAGTGGTTGTTTCTGGCGGCTAAGGCTGTGGATATCTGGAAGAGTGTAAGGACAAGGAGTTATACAGAGATTGGTTTACCATCTTTAGGGAAACAATACTTGCCTCTTGTTAAAGCCTTCAGCTATTTCTTTTCTTCCCGTTATACTTGTTGCTTTGAGGGTAAGACTAAACAGAATGTTAATGATTTGCCAATTATACCAATTAGCATTTTATCGCACTTTACAGATGTCAGTGAATCAAGGAGATCTCTCAGGAAGAAGCCTTTGTGTTCAATGGGCAGAATCTAATCCAAACAAATGAATCCCTCTAATGAAGAGGTTTTGTAGTAACACAGTTAGGTCTCTGAATATATTGTCCGTGCATCTTCACAGAACTGATATCAGCATGCTCCCATGAGTGTTACTCTTTACATGAAATAGTTGTTTTATATCTTTTCAGGAGTAAGAATCCCTGTAATTCCCTTTCAGGCAGCACATCTAAACTGTCATGTTGAGCTGCTGGTAGAAATAATATTAGAATGTGGAGAAACAAAGACAAAAATATTTTTCACTTTAGAAAGCTGTTTTGTTTAAGGCTTGTGTTCAAAGTTGGGCTTTGCAGTTATTGATGATTTCCCTCAATTATGAAGAGGAATTTTAAGTTGCAGAGGATACAGATGTTTATGTTTAATTTCATTTTGGTGTGGAAGAAAAGCCCTTTCTGTCCCCTCTCCCACCTTCTCATTTAGAACTCTCTTGGCAGACTGGGTTTGAGCTCAGCCCTCGGTGTTCAGCTCTGCAAGATAACACAGCCATTGCCAAACTGGGAAGTTGTCAGTCAGCCAGGGAAGTAAGTTAACAAGAAATCAGACAGATTTGAAGGAACTGATTATTTCGTGCTTCATCAGTTAACAGCCTCTATGAAACAGTGGATCTTAATGATCTCTGGCAAGGATATTCTGTCACTGTTTTTGTCTTGTTCCATGTGGCATCACTGGTAACACATTGTATGAAACCAGATGTCATTTATGAACTGATTTTTTGGTGTTGTCACAAAATGGTAACCTTTACAGTGATGCAAAAAAGATCACCTTAAAAAACCTCTTAGTCGACTGTGTTAAGGAAGGTTCAAATTTTGCAGGTGTTGGCTTCTGTAGTAAGGTTGATGACAAACTTTCAAGAGGACGTAACTTGTTGCTTTTTTCAATGGATCAGTGCAGATTTAGGTATTATACTGTTGCCAAGCCTTTGTCTATTACATATGTAAATGCAGCTTCTAAATTACCTTCAGAACTGATGATGCCATTCCCATCATTTTCTTCCATAGCATGAATCCATGAAGCAATTTTTAAATACAAATTGATGTAGTTAGATGTTTTACATAAGTATCATTTTCATACTGCATAGGTCTGATTTGTATTTCCCCTTGCCTGAATTACATTGGTGTAAATGAAATTGGAAAGGAGAGCGGGTAGAGTTTTTTTCTGAAGGATTTTTCTCCAGGTGCTTGAGGTCTGACCCTTAAAGTTAAAAAGTGAGTTGCCAATTGGATGTTTAACAAATGCCATTTATCACTTGTGCATGAAGGTGCGCAAGGCATTCCCTAGGAAAAAGAATTGTCGTTCTGAATGACCCGTGGAACTTGGTCAGTGTGTACAAGTTGTAAATTACTTGCTGCAAAGAAGATTTATCAAAAACAGTTATTTAGACATGTGTATTGTGTATTGTAGCAAATAGATTTATAATCTGGATACAGAGAATGGCAGCCTTTCTGGAAGATAGGACGAGGAAACAAGTAGGGTTGCTGGCTTTATTTCCGTTTTGTTATCATATTAATTTTTGAAGGATTGCTATTAAGGCTGGTATTTCTAAGGTTGATGTTACTGAACTTTTTCCCAGTGTCTGAGATGTGGAATACACCTTGAGAACTGCATGAGTGCTGAGGCTAAAACTAAGCATTTCTGATTCAGAAACTATTTTTTCCTTTTCTCACTTGGGATGGGAATGTGAATGTACATATCTTTCATTTATATATGCATATATTCTGTAGTCTGAGACTTGGAAATCGCGTGATTCTGAAGGCTGATAATGTTTTATTGCCACACACATAGAGAATACTTGAAAAGATTCATCAAACAGCAAGCAGCAGCATCTGCCTGATTTTTTTTAAACGATTTATAAAAGTTTTAATGTAGAACACCCTAACAACTTGATTTCAGTAGTATGATACACTCTATTATGCAGTAGTGCTACTCATGAATCAGAAGAGCCTGTAAAAGTTAAAATTCCATGTGGAAAAAAAGGTGAAATATATCAATCCTGAGTCTGTGGGAACTGAGCATGTTTTACCAAAATTGGAATGTTGGTGCACTTTCCTTTACAACACCAGCATTCACTGTCTTTCATGGAGCAAGCCATGTTTGGTAGGAAGAGGTTCTTCTCTCCATAGTCTCAGCTCTGTCCCCCCCAGCCAGCCCAAGTTAGGCAGCACTGACTGTACAGTGAGGTTTTAATCCCACATGTCTACTTCAGGTGTTTGTGATCAACAATGGGAAGGCAACTGTGAGCTGTCTGGGCTGAAGGGGAGTCCAGATGTTTCAAATAATCCTTTAAATGCTAAAGTTTATTCTTATAGTGTATACAGATTTAGGACATTAAATATATTTATAATCTCATTCCAAAAAATCCCTTAGCTCATGTGTAAGGATTTGACCAATCTGTCAGACACCTGGTATGGAATTAGAACTTCCATTTTTTTTTATCCCACATCTATTGTGTCTATTTATACATTCTCCAAAATAATGGCTGAGTAAGGTCAGAGTTTCTCAACCTTGGCCCTACTTTTCTTTTCCTTCTGCGTTTCTTGCTTCTCATGTAGTTTATTCTGTCAGCATTTTAAATAGTGTGTGTATCACCTCCTATCATTCATAACGTGAAATGATGAAAAGCACTGTTAGTAATTTTATGCAACATAATGAAATTAAAAGCTTTTGGTATTACTGTACTGCAAGTATAAATCTTAACTAAATGTGGTGATGGAAAGAGATGGGCTTTGAAGGTAAGTGTTGGGATAATTTAGGGTTATTCAGCATTTTCTATGGACGTCTCTTCTTGTTTCTTCACAAATACTGTAAGTAATTGCATGGTTAGTATATTCCTTAAGTGACTGAGCTTGCAGTTTTCTACTATCTTTATTCATTGGCAATGAAAAAGTAAAGCTAATGGAAAACAATCCATTGCAGTGACACTGTAGATTTACTTATGCATCATAGCCAAATGTTAACCTCTATAATATGTAGGTCACTCCGAAAATAATGCTTCCTATTTAGCTCCATGGAAACTATAATAAATACAAAGAGCACAATAACACTGTTTGGTAGAGCAAATTCTCAGCTACAAGAGACTATTTTGTAACATAGTCACCATCATTAGCTATGCATTTTTTGCCAGTGATGAACAAGAGCCTGCATGATGTGCTTGTAAAAATCTGCACCAGTGGAGATGACCCACTGTTACTGTTACCACTGCTGAAATGCACCACCCACTGCCTCACTGTGCTCACATCCACTGCTTGGTCTCCATAAATATTCAGCAAGCATCCATAAATGTCAGTGGGTGCCATTTTTTCCACCAAAGGAATTCCATTCCACACCTTTGCTTCATATGCACTCCCATGTCAGACACTATTTTGTCAGGCTTCCCCTCTGCTACCATCTGTCACACAGCAACAGAATGTAATGGGATGTTGGTGTATTCAACCTCTACTACATTCCACATTCCACCAACATAGTGGGCTAATGTAATAAAATGGAAGGCATTACTTTTGGAGTAACCCTTGTATTTTAGTGAGAAATTTAATGTCAGGTGGAATATTTTCACATAGATGCACATAAATTTCAGAGGACTGGGCAAAATCTTACATTTTATCTTTCAGTTTTATCTATCAAGTTCTATATGTCTTCCATAATCTGGATATTAAAAAGAATATTGCTTGAGATCTTAGCTTTATTATTATATAGAAACATTTAAATGCATGAGAAGATGGAATTTTTCTCCTATCTTATGCATTGTCTTATGCATTTACATACTTAAGTGGCTGCTTCTATGAAATACATGCTGCACCTCTTAGAAGCTTTACTGTTTTTTGTCTTTTATCGTATGAGATGCTATATGTTTTTCTCTCTGTTAACTGGTATTTCTTTTTGCACTTTGGGTGAGTCTTCACTCATTTATTTATTTTACTATTGAACTTATTCTCCTGAGTTAATTTTTGCATGCATCTTTTATTTGGTTTGTATGATGCAGAGTCTTTCTGCCATGAAGCACTGTGTGGAAGATATGAAAAAGATTTTTATTCATCACGTGTAAACATCTTTTGATGTTTAGTGTTTTGTAATAGAGGAGTATGTCGATTTTCTTGTTGCCATATTACACTGTCTCTTTCATCTTGGAACTGCAGTTATTTATCAATGTGTGCTCTGAATCTATCCAAGTTGGCCAGAACTTTATTACTCTTATTTTGTATTTACAACTGTATTCTCTCCACTTATCCAGCATTTGGTGTGATCATCAGTTATCTAACTGGCATTATGTTTCCTCAAGGTTGTTTTGCATTTAAAGGAAATCTTTAATTAGCTCTGATTTTCCCTTCCCAGTCTTCTCCCCAGCTTCCTTGTCTGCTTTTAATATCTGTAAGATGCAGAGCATAAAGTCATCTTCCAGCACCTGCTTAGGTTTGCTTTCTCTGTGCATTGGAAATCTTGGATTATACCTGGGCCAGCACTGCATTACACCTGGACCTTCTGGAGATGTGTGGATGGTCTGCACACAGCATCAGCCCTAATACCATCTGGAGTAGCCCTGAAATCTTTTCTTGGCTATGCTAACAAGAAAATTCTTTCCACTTTCTTTGCAGAGCTCCCAGAATTCAGCTGAGAATCAAGTTATATTTCTTTTTTATGTCCAAGATGATCTTTTCTATATGGTTTGAATGCTAAAACATTTTGAATCAGGGTTGATAGCCTGCTTAAGCCAGCAAAGAGGCACAGTGCAGTCTTCTTTGAGCTGCCACTCACGCATGGCTTAGATGTGCTACTGCCATATTGCTAGTATTGGCTGTGCAGCGCTGTGTGCAGTAAGAAGACCTTTGTAGCACTCTTTTATCTTCCAGTACTTTCTCTTTTCCTATTTGTGTCCTTTTTCCCTCCATGGCTTTATCTCTTTCAATTTCACCCATTTCCCTCTTTCTTCTTGCTGAGAAGTAATTCATATAGTTATGCATCTTTACAGTGATTGAGTTTTCTGAGCAATCCCTTCTCTGCAAGGGAAAACTTTAAAAAATTCCCTGATATTAAATGCTCAGTCAAGTGCACAGTTATCTCCTTTGAGCTATACAAACAAAAGAGTAACAGGGAGTAGAAAGTGCGGAGAAGATTCCTTTTAGTTTATTACTTATTTCAGGACAGGATGGGTGTAGAACACAAGAGATGTCATTTAACAAAGAGAACAAGTTTTAATTTCAGTTGTTTTTTTTAAATTCAGTGTTTTGAAAATGGGCCACTTCTCAAGGCACAGAACCACTGAGTGAGAATTCCAGGAAAAGTAGCGTAAAACAACTTGACAGAAAGTTGCAGGAAATCCTTTATGCTGCTCTTCAGCCTTTATTTTATTCTTGATTTTATTTTTATGAATCTGACATACATTTCTGAGTTTTTTTCAGTTATGAAGTAGAACTACAAGTGTTGCTAGCAGTTGGTTTCTTCCTATTCTGAGATGGTCTTCTCAAGTCTACTTTCAGAAAAAAAACTCCCTAGACAGCCTTATCTCGTTTCTGAAATTCTAAGCCTGACCTGAAAAATCAAGGCAATCATTAGCATTAAATCACTATCAGATCAAGGGCTTCATAGGACAATATCAGGTTGACTGAGCTGCATTAACATACTCTCAGAGTTTGCTTAATCATCCACAGTATGCACTGTTCCACTTGTTTTCAGGAAAGGAGCACTGCTGTTTCCATACTGGCGCTGACACTTTCTGAACAAATGACATGCAGGAGGTGAATTTTTACGGCTCTTGGAAAAGGCTACATCTGGTGTTTCCTGAAGTGCAGTCTAGAATGAATCTAATATGTCAGATTAGATAGCTGAGAATTAACTAACCTGTTCCTCAAGCCAATATAATTTCACTGTTTGCTCTATTTCACCTGAATGTGTTTTTTATATCACAACCTATTCTAAGATTGCTTGCAGGATATGTTACCTAGAAAGGAAGAACAAAATCTATTCTTAAAATATTGTTTGGATAAGCCAAAGCTACCTGGCAGTATTTTTATTCCCTTGCGCTTTTACAGGGAAGAGACAGAACCTGTGACTGAGGAGAAATACAGTAGGAGTGTGTTGTGTC
This sequence comes from Bambusicola thoracicus, assembly GCA_002909625.1. Classification (NCBI taxonomy): domain Eukaryota; kingdom Metazoa; phylum Chordata; class Aves; order Galliformes; family Phasianidae; genus Bambusicola; species Bambusicola thoracicus. The sequence goes on along the minus strand of PPHD01003946.1, from coordinate 11,593 downwards.
TATGTAAGTCCAACTGGAAAGCAATAAATGGATCCAGAGTGGTCCTCTGCCTGTTAGGTCTGATATAGTCAGGCTGGACATTCAGTACCCCCAAATGACAAAAGTTAAAAATTTTGATATAGTAGATACAGCATTACCTTTAGCTCCATAACCATGTGTTTTTTCTGCAAGTGTCAGTGATGTTATTTTGGGGCCACAAACTGGCCAAAAGTACACGTCTGTGGTGTTGGAAAGGCCTGGCTGCCAACTGTGCTCAGTTTAATGCTGAATAATAATACTGTTCAGAAGGAGCTATTTCCTTAGTTATAAAACCAAATGATACATGGTATTTCTCTATTAACATTTTTATAGTGAATAATGTAATTAAATCTTCAGCATTTTATCACCACAGTTGACTTTTCCTTCTGCACTTCACCATAGAAAGAGTCAGGAGGAGAATGAAGCAACTAAAATTTACAACAAACATATGTAAAAAATAATTATCTACAAAAGTACCGTCGCATTCATCAGTGATTTTCTTTACATACAGCAGAGCGAAGTATACCCCCTCCACCTTTAAATATGGTTTCAGTAATCAGTTGAAGGTACTTCACAACATTTTGATTTTATCTGGTGCTTTATTTCCTTTATCTAGGTAATGGGCTGACTATGATAAGGCTATTTTTCCTCTCTTCAGCTGTACAGGATAGTAAGATCCTTGTCCCAGACCTAAGCAACAGAAGATTTCTAAGTGATTTTAATGAGTAATTATCACAGTGCATCCAAAGCAGCACTACTGAAGAGTCTGCATGCCATTTTGAGCATCAAAGGAAGATGCTCAAAATACGTTTTCAAACTCAATATTAGGCAGAGAGTTGTGGTATCAAAATTCTGTGATGAAAAGTATTAGGATTTAGACATGTCATGTAAATGACTTAGCTTGATGTGTGGTACTTACACAGTAATTTGAGGCCCAAGTCCTCCCAGGATACAGTAACTCCAAATGAAGTCAGTTACCAGCACCTCACTGTTCTGTCGTCTTTCCCTTATCTAAGATAGATCCCAGCTCCTTTGGCTGTCAGGCTGAACATAAATCCCTAGGATTGGCAAAGGTCTGGAGTTAAGAGTGTACTCTGTAGAACAAGAATGCCAACATGTTGCTTCTCCTTTAGCTCACTAATTATATTTTGATTGAAATAAATAATATGAAATCCATATTTTTGCAATATGTAGATTTTCCAGAAGGCAGATAATGAGGGCATGAGGGAACTTTGTGGTTTTACACAGTTTGTAAATTCTAAAATAAACAAAACCCTAGCCTGTTAATCAGTGGAATTAATGCACAGTGATTAAGATCACAATTACATTGATTAATATTTCAATTTATAATGTGAAGTAATTCAACATTCATGCAGAATCACTATGAATACATTGAAGCATTTCTGTTTTTTAAGCTTGGACAGGTCTGAGGTTATTTTCTGTCATGTGATGATGCTGAGAATGAAAGACGGCTAAAGTAGATGGCTGGTATTGCTGTTAACGTACTAGGCTAGCCAGTGAGGAGGTTGTTGTTTTGCACTTTGAAAATATCAATTACATACTCCAGAGGTATTTGATTGGCAAACAGGGACAGGATTGAAGCCTAAGCTTTTTTTCTGTCTTTTCTGGAGTATCCGAAATTTAGAGCAGGAGGAGAGTATCTTGTTTGCAGCCCAGTTAATATTAGTTTACTTTCACAGCACTTTCTCCTGATCAGACCTTGAGACTCGCTTAAATAATCCAATGTGATTAATGAGTTTGTGCTGCCCCTTCCAGTCCTGGTTGAATGAAGGTCACGAGATCAGAAAGAATACCCTTTTTAACCAAATGATATTACTGAAATTTGAGTGGTGCAATCAAGCACTAATGAGGCACTTTTAATTTTTTTCCTCCATTATAAAACATGGCTTTGCTTCAGAAGAAGAGACTCTAATTGAATGCCTTGAGATTGCAGATTTCCAGAAACATCAAGCCTAAGAAAAATAAATCTTGTTTGATAGTAAAAGGAAATTAATGGTTCTCACTTTATCCTCATCTGTAAAACATTGTACAAACAAAAATTAGGCAGCTTGCTGATGTGCTGTAGCTTACCTATAACAATAACTGTGATTTTATATATTTGTTTTTTGTGCACATTTGATTTAGATGAGGAAAAACCTTTGTCTTCATGTTCTCTACAGAATAGTCCTATTGATCAGATTTCTGGCTTAACCTAAGGAGAGTTTGTATTTTTGTTCTTTTTATTAAAAAAGCAAGAAAAGGAAGAAAATGAAGTAGTTATCAGTACTCTCCTAGGAAGCCTTCTTTATAATTAAGTGTCCATAATTGGTTGTTTTTTTTTTTTTTTCCCCCTGGAAAAACAGTACTAGGCTGTTGCTCTTAAAGTGTTTCTTTGTTTGGAAAACTTGAAAGAATGCATGAAGATCTGAATAGTGAAACTGTTTATTTCAAAGCTAACTTTACTGGCAACACTTTGGAAATATTGTCCTTGCAAAGGAGAGAGTGCAGAACTCTTTGACTGAGCAAACCCTCAGAATATGATTCCACACTGTTCTGTAGGTTGAGGGGAACAAAGTATTTTTGCTTTCCTAAATAGCTTAGTGCAAAAAGAATTCAAAACTGGTAGCCACCATCTTTGGCTGTGCTGGAGAGGGAAGAGCACTGACGTCTTTTTTATTTCACTTGCTATCTCTCTATTGCCAATTGCCATGGGCCAGAGTCCACAGGCCAAATGACACCAATGTTGTCAAGAAACTTGCTGAGGGTGCACTCGATTCCACTGTCAATATCATTGATGAAGATATTAAAGAGTATCCACCCCCGCACCAACCCCTGGTGGACACCACTCACTACCGATTTCCGTCCAGACAGTGAGCCATTATCCACCACCCTCTGGACTCAATCCTGCAGCTAGTTCTTCATCCATTGAACAGCCTGCCCACCAGGTTCATATCTTTCCAATTTGAAGAGAAGGATGTTGTGGGGTACCGTGACAAAAGCCTTACTGAATTCAAGATAGATGACATCAGTCACTCTTCCTTTGTCCACTGATGCAGCGACACCATCACAGAAGGCCACTAGGTTGGTCAAACAGGATTTGCTCTTGGTTCTCCTGTATCACCTCCTTGTCTTCCAGGTGCCTTACCATAGCTTCCAGGAGGATATGTTCCATTATCTTCCCTGGCAGAGGTGAGACTGATAGGTCAGTAGTTCTGTGTCATCTTTTTTACCCTTCTTAAAAATGCGTATGATGTTACCTTTTTTCCAGTCACCAGGGACTTCACCTGATTGCCACAAGTTTTCAAATACCAGAGAGAGTGACTTGGTGACTATACCAGCCAATTCCCTTAGGACCCTGGGATGCACCTCATCGACACATAGACTTGTAGATATTCAGGTTCCCCAGGTGGTCACAAACCTGATCTTACAGTGTGAAGGACATTGCTTCCCCAATCCTCTCCCACCAAACCAGATTTTTGACATATTTGGCATCATGTAACTGTGAGTAATGAAGATTTTTTTTTAGGTGATCTGAAGCTATTTCATGACTAGAACACTCACTGATTTTCTCCTTTTGCTTTTTGTTTTTAGTTTTTTTTTAGTGCTTCTGTACCTTTCTGTAGATATACATATATTGTCAACATATATTATTTACAAGGACTGTCTTTAGTTGAGGCCTTATACTAATTCTGGAGTCAGTGAATTCAGCCTAAGTTTGATACATCTCTAATTTTCCTCCTTAAAACCAACTTTGGAGCAACATGTAACTGCTGCCGCTTCAATAACTCGCTGAGTATCAGATTGAAAAGGGAAGGAAAACTGATCTAAGAACACTGAACTAACATTTGACACCTCCTATATATGTGTATAAAATCTAAAGAATGTATGGTAAAAGGCCACTATCAGGCTAAAGCAGAGACATAAAAATATACAAGTATATCTGAGTTACGTTGATAACTGAGCTTTGAGGAATGTGCATTATGTCATGACCACTGACAGCTTTAACCAGACAGGAAAATGCAAGCACCTTTTATGTGATAACAGTTTGTGCGTAGATAATCTTTACTGACCTTATCTGAAGAATAATAAGTGCTTCAGTTCCTCAGTTTGTCCTTATTTTTTTGGTTGATTTTTTCTTTTCTTTTGCCTTTTTAATGACTCATCCCCCTGATAATTGAGAAAAATATCCAACCTTTTGAATGGCTCTGAAGGGTTGGTTCAGACAACTGGCAGCAGGACACCTTTTAAAAGTGTTCTTGGTTTAAAGTGTGGATTAAGAAGGGGCAGACATTTTTTAAGGCCTTGTGCAGGGAAGGCTCTGTGAGCAGTGATGCCCAAGGGCTGCAAAAGCTGCAGAAGTTACCCTTATAGGGAAACCTCATGGAGTGAATGATACCTAAGAAGCAGTACGCAGCCTACGTACTTCCTACACAGAACACTCTATTTTGTCCCGTCATGAGCAGCAATAGCGAGATGTAGGAAACAAGCTTTCTAGAAACCCCAGGAAAATGTGGGAAATAAAATGAAGTAAATAAGTATGTGTCGTGTTACAAATAGTACCTTCAGATTGGTGGAAGTATGCAGCTATTGATTAGTAAGAAATTGTCACTCCAAGCGTCACACAAAAGCCTTTTGCTTTCCTTAGTCCCAGGGTGAGCTTCTGAGGTCAGATTTCAAAGGCTGCTATGACAGTCATGCTGTCTTTGGCACTGCCAGATATTTACTGGTGATTTCAATACCTTTATTGCATATAAAATTGGTAGTGGCCGGATGTTCTCTGTATTTTTTTTTTTAAATTATCTCCTCAAGCAAAGAGACATAAATACTTTGATGTAATTTTAAAAATGTTATTTATTATTTAACATGCTCCAATCAATTGTATAAAAGGCCACAACACGAAACAAATGCAGATATTAAAACACATCACAGGCTTCGTCTGTTAGCTAAATTCAGTTCCTTTATTTACAAAATAGACATCAATATAAATATTTGATACAATAGCTCCAGTAAGAAAAAAGGACAAACTATTATTACTGTGAGAATGCTGAGCACAGTGGAAACTCTCTCTTAAATTATAAGTTTCTCTTAGCTTGGGCTAGAGCACTTTTTCATAAAGGCAGAAGTCAAAGTGCATTAATGGCAAATATCCTTCAGGAAGTAAGTCTAAAAGCAACTCAGAGAAGTACATTGCCTCTGAGAAAGATGGCTTTGCATTTGTGCCATGTTTATAATAGGCTCAATACCAATATCTTGAAAATAACAGTAAATATTTAACTTAAGGAATATTTCATATGATTGCAATAAATGTTTAATACAGTGTAACTTTACAGTACTTCAAAAACTTATTGCTGCAAATATTTATCTAGAATTTTAATTAAATGTATGTATAATCCATGAAATAAACTACCTTGTAGCCTTGATTCAGCAAGCAGCCCTGCGGAAATGCAGAGGTATATTGTCGCCCAGCTGTTCTCTTTTTCAGAGCCTAAGACTGTGTTAGAACTCCCAGCCCTTGCCATGCTGCAGATCCATCAGTGTCAGAACTATCCCTCGTCTGTAACCTCTCATACATATATTCACTTGCTAACAAAATCAGGGTCCAAGAACTAAGGGTTGTAACCATTGCCTAACTCTTCTTGCAGTTAGACGATACCTTCTGCTCCAACCAACTAACAAAACAACCAACAAAAACTGAACTGTAATTGCATTAGCCTCCGGAGACATTCTCCTCCTGGATTGCTTGCAGTACGCTGAATCTCTACCCCTTCTCCTCAAGACTTTATGACATAGAAAAGAAAATAAACATACTTTGTTTTGCTGGTGCAGCAGTAAATTTAATTTAGCTCCCTGTGCTGGAGAGAAGAGGGAGTATGACGAAACCACAAGAGGGTGACTACAAACACTTGTAGGCTGATGCTGGGGAGGAGTTTCTGGTTGATGGTCACTGTGTGGTTTTGTGTGTTGCCTGTAAAAAAACCATGTAGCCTCTTTAGCTCTGCAGCAATGTAGTATTTCTGATGATCTTAACCTCTGCACCTCTACTGTAGGTCCTTGCATCCCAAGCTTACCTGTTTTCCCTTGGTAGGTTAAATTCCTAGGAGTCATAAGTCAGACCTGTATTTATCATTTGTTCTGAAATGTCACTGTTTTTTAAAATCACATGTGAGGGATTTATTCTACATTTAGATTTCTTGTGATTCTAGAACACAAAAACTTCTGAAATACTTTCTGGTAGTGCACTAATGCAGGAGAGCTGGCGTGAGATGCTTGTGGAGCACAGCTCTGTGGCACATGGATCAGTGCAGCTTTCTTTAAAAGGAATCATTTTGCTTGTCGGGTAGCAGCTCTGTACTGGAATGTCAGGGAAGTAAGAAAACAATTCTGTTAATTTGTGCTTTAATGCTATTGTAGAAATGGATCCTGCATTTCTGGAAGCAGTATGTTAGCAAGGCAACGAACTTCCTTATTTAACTAATAGTGCAGGAGTCTGTTATCTCTTTGACCATTTTTGGAATGATTTTTGTGTAAAAAGCATAGCTGCTTTGGCAGACGGGGAGTAAGGAAAAATTAAGCATAGAAGAAATGATCAATTAGTTCTGTTTTTGAATTCTGTTTTCTACTTTATCTCAAAGGAAATCTGTAACTTCCTTTCCTGTTTCTGTGGATCTGTGTATGAATGAAAATAAGCGCGGAGGCAAATGTAATTGACAGTAAAGTAATGATGCTTTATGACTTCATGAACAGTAACCAAACCCATTTTCTTTAATGTCCCTTTCTCTTAATTCATTAGCATTTGGAAAAATGTATTCTTTTGCTCTTCTTAGTGGTGAAAAGACACAATGATTGCAAAGTTAAGAATGTAGGACTAATTCTCTTCATATAGCACTTCTGTTAGTGCTATGACTGTTTTCTTCTTCTAAGTTGGTGCTGGTGATTTTAGAAATAGACCCTCGGATGAAATAGAATGGATGTGTTATAGTAGTAAAAGCTTTTTGACGCCACATGGCTACTGCAGATTAGTAAATGTTACAATGAAATAATAGTGGTCGATAAAGCATTTGATTTTCCAGGATTCCTCTTACAATGTAGATAACGATTGCTATCTAACCAGATATATAGACACGACTGACTACTGAGTCAAGTAATTACAGCATGTGAGCCTCTGCATAAGTGCACGAGTTAAGTGAACGTGCTCAGCCAGCACCGGAAGCTGGCCGGCAGCACTCCTCCTTGCACCACACAAATAACATGCCAGGGACCATTAGTAACAACAGTGCTCCAGATCCTGTAAACAGTAATCATTTGAAAAATGTTCTAGCAAGCTCACATAAATATGGCAAGGAGAGGAGAAGGGGTACTTCCATGGTTTTATGAAGCCGCAGCTTTGCCCTGATTTCAGTGGGGTTTTGGAAAACGCTTCAGAACTCCACATGTGAAAAGTAAATGATGTGGTGCGAAAAGGAATGCACATTTTGTGTTGCACACAAGTAGAGATGGCCATTGCTTATTTCTTTTACAGCCATAAATGTAGCTGAGAATGTTGTCAGGCAGGTAATGTGGTGCCAGAGCTGAGTGCAAAGTTATTGTATTTGACCTAGAATTTATGTGATCTGAAATCAGGGAATAGTTTTCAATCTCTAAGGCTTTATGTGACAGAACTACATTCAGTTCTCACCAAAATAAATTGGATTTTTAGAGCTGATTTCAGTGGGACAAACTCATATTTTAGGGACCTACATGGGCACTGGACAGTGCCTATCCTCCTTCAGCATTTCCTTGCATGAATAATCCCATTTCTCAGTCTCCTGCCTGCTCTCCTTAATAATCTGCACTGAACGATGCCTACCCTTCAAAGTTCCCTTCACACTGACTATTTTCAAGCACCTCATCCTGAAAGGGCCATCCTCTATAATTGCCCTTCAATCTGCACCATTTATTAGTTGCCAATTTGAGTGATCATCAGGAAGTGAATGCTGCAAGCAAAGCTATTCCTAAAGCAATATTTTTGGTGGTGTTGAATGGGGACCCCTTAAAAAGCAATCCCTTTGTGTTGGTATGCAATGCGCTCAGTCAAGAAACGACTGAGATAGGCAGTGGGGCCGTGTATGCATAGAAAATATTTGGTTATCATAGGTTGAAAACTTCAAGGAAAAAGAAAAGGAATGCTGTAGTTTGCAGCGTTAGTTATTCCACACTGAGCTCCATACTCTTTCTATGTGGATTACTTTGATAAAAACATTCCTTTCCTTTGAATTCTGCGATGTTTCTCATAACAGCATGGAGTTCTGAGAAACTTAAACTAACTCTGTCAGATTAATCACTTTTAAAAAGTTCTTTATACTCATTTTGGAAAAGGATAAGCTTTAAAAATGCAAAAAAAAATGAAGGCAAGGAAGTGTTTTGTAGAAGACAAAATAGCTTTAAATTTTTTCACATGACCCTCTGATCATCTGCCTGTCCTTTGGCTCGGTGCTTCTGGCCCTCAGCACATTCTGTTGTCCTTTCTCCTGGCTCAGTCACCGTAGAGGCACGTTGCAGCAGTCCTTGCTGCACATCCCCTCTCGTCAGGCCACTTCTCGGAGCAGGCTGGTGCTTTCTCTCTGGTGTTTATGTGGTAGCCTAGCATTTTCCAAACTACAAGGCACTGAGAAAAAGTGCTGATGAAATCAGGGTGCTTTTTCATCTGCACCATCAAATCACTGCTAATTGCAATTGAAAGGGAATGACATCTGTTTGCTGATGTGAAGATTATATGAAACACATCACATTTGTAAGAAAAACATCAGCTCTAAACAATTAGATGTGTGGCCTCTGCCTGTTCTACCCATGCAGAATAGGGAATTTGTCTTTGCTTCCTTGTGTAGGTGGCAATTTCGCTCCTAACAAGTATGGGGAAAATGTTTACAAAACAAGAATGTTTTGTTCCATGTCTGCAGTTACAGCTTTCATTTAAACACATTTCTGGAGTAAGAAACCTGAGGAGAGACTTCTGTGCTCCATCAATAGTAGAAGCCAGGGGAGAATCGTCGTGGAGCATTCCAGAGGGGGGAATAAATGATGGCGACATGTTGTGAGTATCATCCCAAGGTTAGCACCCATTTTCCAAATGTCACGGGGTTTTCCTGTAATGAGCAGAGCTGCATCTGGGTCAGGACAGTCAGTGTTAAACTGCTTCTGTCTCTCCTGTGTGCAGACTACACGCCCACTCAGAAATGACAGGCCTGCAACTTTGCCATTCGGCCTCGTGTTGCCCTCCCCGAGATCTTTCTCACTCATTTTAGAGCAGAGGGCGGAGATGCCTGAGACCTCCCTCCCAAACAAGTCACTGTGAGAGAGCTGGTAAAACTGCTTTGCAGCTGGGCAGGTGCAGTGTTTGCTAGCAGAACCTCAGCGAGGCTGTATAGTGCCCACCACCTGGCTTGGATTGCGTGACCTCACATCCTAAAGATGTCCCTGATATTGTGATAGGTCATTGTGTTGACACATGTACTGGCAAGGGAGATGCTTAAAAGACCTGTGAGAAAGGCAGCAGCTGTGGATAAATGGAGAAGCATGCTTAATCTTGACAGGAACTGCTTATGGCCAAGCACTTCTGAAAATTCAGCAAGCTGCAGTTAGATGGCTGAATAGGTGCCAGACTCAGTGGAAAATTAGGACTCCATTGTGAGGGCTGAGCGCTTCTGAAAATGCAGCCCAGAGAACGGCTGCAGATGGCCTGGCCCTCTCTCAACAGGGACAGGCCACATCATGGAGGGCAGCAAGTGGGATCAGGCTTGTGTTGCTGGGGACAGGAGGCAGATGTGAGCTGACAAAAGGATGGCTGTCAGGTGCAGCAGCAATCCCAAGGGGCGTATCTGCCATGCTGGGATATTGCTCTTGAACTGATCGGGTTACTTGAACTTCTCTAACTAATTGTATTTGCAATGCATTGCTTTTCATGATCAGTTTTATAATTTTGATTTGATGGTTGTATATTTCTGTTGTTCAAATTGTGCCAACTACTGGCTGAGGAGGAGAAGTAAAAATGTGGAATTAACCACAGCCACCTGGGATTATTCAGACTTGCTTGTTCCCTGGCAAAACAAAACAATCCACCTCTCCCCAAGGTTCTCCAGGCTAAGAAAACATTTTTCCTCTCCTTTTTTTTTCTTTTCCTCTTGAAAAAAATGTATGGTTTGCCTTGTCCCTTTCTCACCCTACCTGAATTCTCAGAGAAATGCTATCGTATTCTAAACCTTATAAATGCAAACCTGAATAGCTTTTAGGAAAAAAAAATAAGTTTAAATTATAAGATGTTCCAAGTACAGAGTTGCTGTAACCCAAGTAAGTTTAACACTGAACCTGAATGGAAAACAAAAACAAGAATTGTGTCACTTCAGCTTCCTGCTTCCTCAAAAACTAAATCACTCCAGCAGGTAGAAGTTTGTGAACATGGACAAAGGTAAGATAGCGAAAAGATGCCATTGCAAAATACTTGTCTTGTTTTTTTGTTAAAAGCTGCAGTCTAGGTATCTAGTTTCAACTTAACAGAGGCCTTATGCAATCAGGGAAGAAGTGCTGACTAAAAGTTTGTAAGAGTAAGGAAGTTGGAGTGGTTTAACAGCATGTTAGCTAAGCTGTAGTAGCTGTGGGATAGTGCCTAAGTAGCCTACTTCCAACCCTGTAACACACAGAATGTGTATCCCTATCTTGCATCTGAACCTTTATACTAATGACCCAACATGTCTTGTGGTTCCACGTATTACAAGTGAACTTATAATGCAGAAAGAATATTTTGCAATAAATGTACAGAAAGGACACCAAGAGGTTTGAAGGAATGGTATTTAGATGAAAAGATTGGCACAAATTAAGCTGGAGGTCTTAATTAGGACTGCTATTCTTTCTGTTCCTTTGAATAGTCAATTGGGTAAAAATAAAGAAATTGTGAAGAGTCCAGCAGTGATAAACTTCAAAAATTGTCACTTATTGTATGAATGAATCAGTGTGTCTTTCTGGTCCATTGTCTCCCAGTGTTTCTGTTGCTTGTAATGGACGTATTCTGTGGCAACTTGTGGTTTCAGATAGTTAGACCAGAAGGCACCAGTACCGTGGTAACTCTAAGAAATGAGGAGGTCCTCATCTCTGGTGTTTGTAGATTATGGAAGATGATCCAAAGGGAAAAATTCATATTGCTAGGCTATCTATGCTATTTCTGATTGCAGAACTCCACTAACAGCAGAGAATTTGCTCTAGTAAGTGGCAATCTACTCAGCTGAAGCAGGAGTGCAATATTTATAGCTGTATCAGACTGAAACTATTGAAAAGCCTAAATTGCTGGTTTGCCAGAGATGACTTTCTGATCTTTCTGGTCAGTTCTGTGTTGTTGAAGATGAACCAAAATATCTTTTTTTTTGGGGGGTACTAGTTTGATAAGTTGCCCATGGCAGTCTTTACCGTGTAAAAAGCTGCTTTCTATAACCTTTTAGTAACTAATATCTTTCTGTTAACAGTAGCCAAAAAATTAAAAAACTAGCAAAAAACCAAACCCCAAATACAATGATGGTGCAATTTTAAAGATGATTGGTGAATTTGGCTT
>PPHD01003945.1:17466-29928 GCA_002909625.1 Bambusicola thoracicus | reverse complement strand
GGCACTGCTCCAGCTGCGGCATTGCCTCACACTTCGGTGGACCTCTGCACCTTCCACCTCGCCTCCACCTGGCCCCAGCTCTGCAGTTGGCCCTGTTGGGCACACTAGCAGCCATCTCCCGGCCCTGGGATGGGGCTGGACTGTTTCTCCAGCACTGTGTTGCCACCCCCAGCATCCTCCTCTCCCTTCTCAGAAGGTGTCTGCTAGGAAAAGACTCCATGTCCCGGGCAGACAGCTCTGCTGGCAATCCCAGCTGTACATCGTGTGCTGCCCTGCACTGCGATCCCAGTGTGAGTGGCTCCAGTGGGGCTGGGACCATGCTGGGCACTGCTCCCCCTGCATGGCAGGACAGAGCCCTTGAGGTGCCTGGCTCCCTCTTTGGAATGCTGCTGGGGATGAATCCATCACAGGCTTGAGGGAAGAGTGGGGCTCCCTTGAGCCTTGCTTCAGGCTCCCTGGGGGACATGTCTGCGTGCCACACTGGTCCCCCCTCATCAAACTCAAGGATCCACAGTGACGGTCCTTGACCCCTGTCCACAGCCTGCAGAGCTGCCCCTTGCCCTGCAGCTCCATGGGGTGCAGCTGAGCCCTGAGCTCCTTGCAGCTCTCCAGTAGGTGGTGGTGGGCTGGGGGGGGGGCAGGGTGTGTGCTGAGCGGCTCAGGGGCCTTGGATGCTGTTTTCTTTTCTGGCTATGAAAGATCCCATTCATCCACTGCAGCAAGGCTCAAGTTCTCCTCTGGGCTGAGCTGGGTCCCTGAGCACGTATTAAAGAAGAGAGGGGATTATGGAGCAGCTCCAGCCCAGCCGTGGGGCCAGTTATGATGCAATGAAAATATTACAAAAGCTGCCTGGGCTGCTGGATGGCTTCTGACAGCCAAGGAGCTGTGCGTGGGGTGGCAGCACACAGCAATGGGGGCACCTCACAAACACCATTGGCACTGCTGCTGCCTGGACTCCTGGGGGCTCCTGGGACCCTGTGCCAACTCCTGGGCTCTGTGCTCCCCGATCCCTTTGGCTTCGTGCTGAGTAAGGGTCACTGCACCAGGGTGGTGCTGGGGGGTACAGGGTGTGGGGCAGGTTTTTGCTCCTCCTGTATCCCCTGTTTTGCTGTAGGGGGCTCTATAGGGTCTGCGTCCTCCCTGCAGCCCTGCTCGGTGCCTGTGTCAGCGCTCTTTGGTTTCCACTTTAATTAACTCTAGCTGGAGGAACATGGAAAAACCTGGGCTGGAGCTTCCCACGCCTGCTTTCCCCAACAAAGACCTCATTGAGGCAGGCCAGCTTCCTGCCAATGAAGGTGCCTGGTGCCTGAAGCTGCTGTGCACAGCAGAGGGTAGAAGCTGCCCAGGATGGGGGCAGACGGGTCTGCACGAGGCAGACCAGCGGGTTGAGCGCTTGGCAGTGTGGGGTTAGCAATGCCCATTCTGGCTGTGGGCACCATATGGGACCCCAGAGCATTGTCTGTGGGGCTGGGCGGCCGTCTCAGGCTGGGTTTCATGTGGGCAGCTCAGCATAGGGGGATCTTCAGCCATCCCTCCCCAGCCCAACGGACGAGGCAAACAGCTCTGTCAGAGCCATGCATGGGGCTGAGCGCAAGGAGGGGGGTGGGATGTGACAGCCCCATGGCTCCGTGCCCCCCCTCACTCCCCACCGTCCCTGCAGACACGGAAGCTGTCCAAGACGGAGCGGCAGCGCTTCAGTGAGGAGGTGGAGATGCTGAAGGGGCTGCAGCATCCCAACATTGTTCGCTTCTACGACTCCTGGAAGTCGTCCGTCAAAGGGCAGATCTGCATCGTGCTGGTCACTGAGCTAATGACGTCTGGCACCCTTAAGACGTGAGTGGGGGCTGCTGGATCAGAGTGTGCAGGGAAGGAGAGGTGAGGGAGGGCTCTGCTGTGGAGTGAGAGCCAGCACGTGGGCTGGGGGGCCCCAGGGAGTCACAGGGCAGTGCTCACCCCTGGCTCCCACTGCAACTGCTGGCACCGGCAGCTTGGCTCGGATTTGGCTGCGTTTTCTGTGCTGCCTCTGCAGAACTTAGCTGGGAAGGGGGCACAGAGAGCCCCCAGCTGCTGCGTGCTCTTTGCAGCTCGGTGGTGGTGGGATCATGGTCAGGTGTGGGGAATGGGGCTGCGTAAGTGCCCGTGGGGTGCTCTGGTGCCAGCCCTGTCCCCTCGCAGCTACCTGAAGCGGTTCAAGGAGATGAAGCTGAAAGTACTGCAGCGCTGGAGCCGTCAGATCCTCAAGGGGCTGCACTTCCTGCACACTCGCTCGCCCCCCATCATCCACCGTGACCTCAAGTGTGACAACATCTTTATCACCGGCCCTACTGGCTCCGTCAAGATCGGCGACCTGGGGCTGGCCACGCTCAAGCGTGCCTCCTTCGCCAAGAGTGTGATAGGTGGGATGGGGACATAGGGGATGTGGAGACGCACGTGGGAATAGGCACACCACTGAGCCACGCTATGTGCCGCCAGGAACCCCTGAATTCATGGCTCCGGAGATGTATGAGGAGAAATATGACGAAGCGGTGGACGTGTATGCCTTTGGGATGTGCATGCTGGAGATGGCGACTTCAGAGTACCCCTACTCGGAGTGCCAGAATGCTGCCCAGATCTACCGCAAGGTCACCTCAGTGAGTGCCTCAGGGCTGGAGGAAGGGGCAATGTGGTGGGAGCTGCTGGACCTCACCGCTCCCAAAGTACTCCACTCGTCAGGTTATGCAAGAAGCTAAAATTAGGCTGGGAGGTGAGAGGGTGCTCAGCTCCATGAGCTTTGCCAGGGCCAGCAGAGGGTAGGGACGCCCGTGTGCCTCACTCCGTGCACGTGGAACGGAGTTGCTTGGCTGCTCTGTCCCCAGGGCACTGAGGCTGCCCCGGCTGGACCCAGCCAGCTCCTGCCTTCTGGGCTGGAGCCCGATGCTGGATCCAGCTGCCGAGCGGGGTCTGGCCCCACAGGGCACTGTCTTAGAGTCACCAGGGCACCCTGCAGCTGCAGCCCAGAGGCTTCCTGATAGGTGTTTTCTGCCCCTGCCCAGGGCCTGAAGCCCAGCAGCTTCTACAAGGTGAAGGTGCCTGAGCTGAAGGAGATCATCGAGGGCTGCATTCGCATGGATAAGGATGAAAGGTGGGAGAGACTGGGAGAGGACACAGTGCTGCAGAGCCCTTCCCTGAGTGTCTGCACCCCTGAGTGCACCCACACACGGTCCCTCTACCCTGTCCCTTGCTGCCACCCAGAGCAATGGGCTGTGTCCCCACACTGAGCAGCTCTTCCCCCCAGATACACCATCCAGGACCTGCTGGAGCACTCCTTCTTCCAGGAGGACACGGGAGTGCATGTGGAGCTGGCCGAGGAGGATGACGGCATCAAGTCAGGGCTCAAGCTGTGGCTGCGGATGGATGACACAAAGAAGCTGCATGGCAAGTACAAGGACAACAATGCCATCGAGTTTCTCTTCGAGCTCTACAAGGATGTGGCAGAGGAGGTGGCCCAGGAAATGGTGGGTGCTGCAGCGCGGAGGGGATGGGATGCTGTGGGCGTCCCTGCAGACTGATACAGCTCCACTCCTGTGCAGGTGGTCCTGGGCTTTGTCTGCGAGGCTGACTACAAGCTGGTGGCAAAGGCGGTGCGGGACCGCGTGGTTGCCATCAAGCGCAAGCGGGAGAAACTGAAGCGTGCACAGGACGTGGTGCCACAGGCTGAGCTGGGGCAGGCGCCAGGTGTCCTGCAGCTGTTGGAGGACCTGAAGTCCCCACTGGCACCAGGTGTCCCTGCACCTGCCCCAGCCACCACCGGCTCCAGGGACTCTGTTTTCAGCAGCACCTTCCCACCAGAGCCTGAGGAACCCGAGGCTGACCAGCACTTCGTGTACCGGCACACAAGCTACTCCTCGGCCACCTGTATGTAGGCACAGGGAAGTGGGTATGGGGCTCTCCCATTCCTCCAGCCACACCTGTGCATCCCACCCCAAGGCTGTTCACTAAAGGGGAACTGAGAGCTGGGGAGAGGGGGCTCCAGGTCTGACCATGCTCACATGTGCACTTGTTTGCAGCCGACTGTGAAACAGACGGCTACTTGAGCTCCTCTGGCTTTCTCGACTCCCCGGATGTGTCTCATCACAGTGCTTCAGTGGGGATTCCCACTAGCCCCCCGCCCACCCGCCCCACACGCTGCTTCCCCACGGTGAGCCCATGAGTCTGGGAGGGTCGGGGTGGCAGTGCTGGTGGCTCTGGTTTACAGCATCTCCTCTCCACAGAGCATCGCAGTGCAGCTACCTACTGAGCGCCTGCCCACAGCCAGCGGCTTCTCCTCTCCAGTGGACAGGTAAGCAGTGGGATCCTGGGCTGGAGCTGGCTAGGAAGCGGGCTGCAGATGGGAACAGCCACATTCATATACTGGGGCATCCTGCAGCTATGCCTCGGACGTGGCATCGGGCATGAGCGACGGCTGTGAGGGGCTCTCTGCTGGCGAGCAGAGCACCAAGCTGCCAGCCAAGCGGGCAGTGGGGAAGCTGCAGCGGCGCCGAGGCCGGTCCCGGCTGCGCATCACCAATGTGAGTGCCGTGGTGTCAGGGTGAATGCATTTCTGCTGCCTCTGCTGAGCCCTCCATTCTGCATGCAGATCTCTGACAAGAACGATCGGGTGGTGGAGTGCCAGCTGCAGACCTACAACAACAAGATGGTGACATTCAAGTTCGACCTGGATGGGGACAACCCAGAGGAAATCGCAGCTGTCATGGTGAGTGCAGGACTTGGATAGGGTGGCGAGAGGGCAGCTATGGCACTGAGCATCACTGCACTGCCCCACCAGGTCCACAATGAGTTCATCCTCAAGTCAGAGCAGGACAGCTTCATCCACCGCATTCAGGACATCATCCACCGCGTGGAGACTCTACTGCGCAAGGACGGGCAGAGCGCTCCTGAGCTGCCCGAGAGCCCCGAGGCTGAGCGTGTCACCGGCCATCCCGTGAGTGCCTGGCCCCGGCCCCTGCGCTGGGACCCCGAGTGTGGCTGGGGGTTGCCTGGTGCCGGGGCACGCGCTGCGGGTGCTGAATCTTTCCAGCCCCGGCAGGAGGAGCCCTGCAGCTCCGGGTCGTGGTGCTGCCTGCGTGGCAGAGCTGAGGCTCACGTCCTCTCTTGCAGTGGGGATGGGTTGGGGACCGGTCATGCTTTGGTTCAGCTTGTTCCAGCGCTGAGCTCAGCTTCTCTTTCCCCAGCAGGCAGAGCTGCAGGTGCAGGAGCTCTCACACTCCATCTCTTCCTCCTCGCTCAGTGGTATGTCCTCACCTCTGTGCGAGCTCTTCCTGCACCCCCAGCTGAGCCAGGAGGGTTCTGGGAGGCCTGTCCTAGACGGGCTAAGTGTGCCCTTGTGCTGCAGACCTGGGCTGCACCAGCCCCAGCACCTTGCTCCAGTCACCCGTCCTGCCAGCGCCGAGCAGCTCCCCATTGGAGAACGACCTCTCCAGCCCTGCAGAGCCACTGCCGGGCTCCCCCGCAGGTACCAGGCCTGGCAGGGCGACACTCAGCTCTTTCTCTACCCAAGGGTCCCAGCCATAGCCCTGCCAGCTGCAGCACCTTTGCCAGACTTGCAGTGGCACAGTGCTTGGGGCTGCTCCCTGCTCCTGATGCTTCTCTTTCCTGCAGGCTCAGCGCAGCCCTGGCCCCTCATCTCATCAGCTCCATCCTGGATGACAGCATCACCAGTGCTCCTACAGACACCCCCAGGCTCCTCAGGGATGTCTGTTCCCCCTGCCCTGCCAGTCCCCACATCTCCCATCCCCAGTGGGCCCAGCAGTCCCATGAGCCCCCCCGTGACCAGCACGCCCTGGTCCACAACCACCCCCCTCCTGTCCCTGGCCAACGTCTTTTCCCTAGCAGCAATGAGTGTGGCCCACACGCTACTGCCTGCTCTCTCCTCCATTGCCAGCTCAGGTGGGCACCTCTACCCCCCGCTGCTGCCTCGGCCACAGAATCTCGTCCTTGGGCCCCCACGCTTCGTTTACCCTGACCCTGCCAGTATGGCAAAACCCTCCCTGTCTTGCAGCGGGCCTCTGGGGGCTGATGTCCCCACTGTGGGGGGGCCCGTGCCATTCTCTCCTCCAGGAGCAGTTCCTCTGTGCTCCACAGGGAGTCCCTTGATGATGCCAAGCACAGTCATGCCAGGGAGCCCTGAGGGCAGCACAGTGAGTGTGGGGTTTTGTGGAGCTGTTTGACATGGGTCTTAATGCTTGTGGGCTGGGTTGGTGATGGGACACAGAGCCCTGCAGTATGGGGACGCTTCAGCACAGAGACAGCCCTGAGGATGTGGGGAGGGCTGAGCAGGCCAAAGGTCACAGCTGTGGGAGCAAAAGCAGAGATACTGTGGCGGTGTGGTGACAGCACATGGGTGCCTGCAGGTGCCGCTTTTTTCCCTCAAGCCCAGTCACCCACTCATCGTCTCAGAGTCACCAGCACCCAGTGAGCCCAAGGCCCGGCTGTCACCCATCAATGAAGGTAAGGTGGGGAAAGGACTGTGCCCACCGGGGCACTGCAGCATCCCTGGTGTCCCACTCACCCCAGGCTCCATGGATTCCCCCCAGAAGCCAAGCCCCAGATCCTGGGCCGCTTCCAGGTGACACCATCCAAGGAGCCAGCTGTCGCATCCCCAGTGCTGAGCAGCAGCGAGAGCAAGCAGCATGACACAGAGTTAGTAGTGAGCAGCTCCCTGCTGCCCACCACCTCTGGTACAGGGAGCAGCACAAGCAGCAACTCTGAGTCAGAGCTGGAGATGGCAGTGCAGAACCCTGAGGAGGCTCTGGCTGAGGAGGGGACAGTGGTGCCTGCAGAGAGTGACCGGGAGGGCCCTGGGGAGGAGAGTGCTCCGCAGACGGTGCTGAGCCAGGTGTGGCTGAACTACTCCCGCAGCTTGTCCTATGTGAGCAGTGATGACACCGAGAGCGAGGATGAGGAGATCTGGGAGGAGCTGCAAACCCTGCGTCAAAAGTGAGCAGCCCCATAGTGAGCTCATGGCTTCCTGTGCCCACCAGGGGTCGGGGGCTGTGCCCATGAAGGATCCTTGCCCAGGCAGAAGGATGATGCCCTTTTCCAGGGCACCGTAGATGCACTGGGCTCAGCTCCCATTCTCTTTCCCAAGGCACTTGGCTGAAGTACAGCTGCTGCAGAGCACCCAGAAGAAGGAGATTGAGGAACTGTACCTGCGGATGGGGAAGCAGCCCCCACTGGGCATCGTCTCCCCTGCTGCCATGCTCTCCAGCCGCCAGCGTCGCCTCTCCAAGGGCAGTTTCAACCCCTCCCGCCGCAACAGCCTGCAGCGCCTGGAGTTAGCGCAGCCCCCAGGTACAGCCCCAGTGCTACCTGCAGCTCCCAGCTAGGATGGGGCTCCCAGGACTGAGCCTGTGTGAGGCACAGCTCAGTGCACCTCTCAAGACTGAACTGTTCCAGCAGGAATCATGCGCCGGAATTCACTGAGTGGCAGCAGCACCGGCTCTCAGGAGCAGCGGCTGAGCAAGGGAGTGACCTTTGCAGATGATTTCAGCTGGATGGTAAGGGGTAAGGGGTAGGGGGTTGATAACAGCCCTGTGGCACTCCCAGTGTACCCCAGCTTATCAGCACCTCTCTCCCACAGTAGCCAGCTGGCCAGGAGTTACTTCATGAACTACCTCAACCGCGTGCCTGCTGCCCCACAGGGGGTGAGAGCCTCTGCACCATCTGGAAGGATGGTGGGCACCCACCTTGGGAAGCCCGGCCCGTTGCCTTTCTGCATCCTATCAAGACTATGCTGTTGGCATCTGCTGCTTCTCCACCAGACAGAGGGGAGGCCTGTCCCCACACTTGTCCCACATACTCTTGCCTGCGTGTGTCCCAGCCCTCTCTCATCCCAGCAGCACACAGCCATTTGCTTGAGCTTGGCCCCAGAAGCAGGGACCCCAGAGGGATGAGTGCTGACACTACTCATAGCATCACTCTGCTGCTTTGCTCCTGGCTCCCAGGATGCCCCTTGCATCCTGTTCACCCCTGCCACCGTGCTGTCCTCCAGCCCTGCTTCAAGTCCGTGCCCACACTCCAGGGCCCCACCTCACAGCTTCACCTCCAGCTGCCCAGCTGCTGTCCATGGCTCAAAGTGCCACTTTCCTCTCATAAGCTGCTCTGCAGCCAGGACCAAAACTGGCTCCAGAGCAGGATGATGCCACCCTCAGCCCCCCAAAAGGACAGTCCTGTGCTGGTGGGGTGCACTTTGTAATAAACTGATGTCTGGAAAGTGTTTTCATAAATACAGATTAAATACCAAGCATGTCTGTATGTGTCTATGCATGGAAAACCTCCCCTGCATCTGCAGGTGTCCAGGGGTTGAGAGACCCCAAGTTGGATTCAGTTCACCACGTGACGTAGCAGCAAGCACCAACCCAGGCTCTAGACACGTTTATTGTGGAAAAGCAGCAGGGGCCCAACCCTGCTCTGAGAGCATATCCCTAGCCAGGACCCCACTGTGCTCCAGGACGAAGGGCCCTGCCTGCAGGGTGCCCTGGCACTGTAAGGAGTCGAAGGGCCACGCGGAGCCCACGTGGTTCTCGGCCGCCCTCCGGTCCCCTCGAGGCCGTTGCCGGGCCAGGCAGGGTTCAGCTCGCAGCACTCTTCTGCCGCTCCCAGGCCCGTGCCCGCGCCGCCTCCGCCTCCTGCTCCAGCTCGTCCAGAAACTGCTCCTGCGACACGGAGTAGAAGGTATATCCGTCTGCGGAAGGGGTTAAGGAACACAACGGCGCCCCGCGGCCCATACAGCTCGCCCTCCCGCCTGCAGGATACAGATGCCCGCGGTGACCACGCCGATGCCGAGCGCCAGCAACACGTTGCGGCTGCGGAGCTGGCGCTGCAAGGCGCGCTGGCGCTGGGCGCGCTCCACCTGCGCCATGAAGCGGCGCTGCTCAGGGCTTAGCCCCGGCTCCCGCTCCGGGTCAATGCGCCGCGCAAACGCCCCCTCCCCGACCGGCTCTCTCGGCGCCGCCATCTTCCCTACTGCCACTTCCGGCAGTGCAGTGACGACACATCCGCCCGGGAAGCAGGCCAATCGGAAAGGAGAGCGGGACAATAGCGCCCTGAGGGGGAGCGTCGTGTGATTGGCTGACGCCGGAACGCGGAGGGCTGTGGGAAGTGCACTCTGATTGGTGGGGACGCACGCAGGTGCAAAGGCGGGACGCGCTTTGCCCGTAGGGCTGCGTCTGCCCGTTGCGCGTCGTGCCTCCCTCCGGAGGCGGGGGGTGGGTCTTCCCAGCTTGTAAGCGCAGCCTCTGCCTGCTTTTGTGTGTCTTTTGGCTTTGGTAGTTGCGAGGAGTTACTGCCATTACTACAGCCCTCGAAGTTTCAGACACGAGTTTCTAAATGGTGTCCCGGCTGCCGGTAGCATCCAGGTTCTCCAGCCCAGATCCGCTCTTTGGTGAAGTTGCCCCTGAGATCATCGAGGACACGCTGATCCACCTGGCCATGGAGAACGAGCAGCACCTCAGCGTGCTGCCCGACCCTGCGGGCTGCTTCAGGGAGGCACGCACTGTGGGTGAGATCCTGTGCAGTCACCATCAGCTCCTGAACCAGTGAACTGCTGTACAGCTGCTGTCTGCTGGCTGAAGTTTGTTGCAATTGGGTATTTTGTTTGTTTGTTTGTTTGTTGTTTTTGTTTGTTTGTTTGTTTTTCTTCCAGAATTTATATTCCTTCTGTCTGAAAAATGGCACCTGGACCAACCAGCAAGGTATCAAGCAGTAGAGCTACTTGAAAGGTAATGACACGCTGAGCACTTTTTGTCTCTAATGTGATTGACGCCATGCACACCCTTTGCCTGTCATTCAAATAATATCTATCTTTTTATCTGGAGCTTTGTCTTTTGAATGATCAATTCAGATCCATAGCTATACACATGTTGTGTATGTACAGAACTGTTTGCCGCCTTTTTTTTTTTTTTTTGGTAGGTTTATGATCAAGCAAGTAGAACAAATCTGTACATCCCCCCGACAGAATGTTACAGGTGGTGAACGAGGCAGAAGCCAGAACTCTCTGCAGGAACAGATCCATGACACATTTGTCCTACGACTGGTGTCATGCATTCAGCTTGCGAGCAAGCTTTCCTTACACTATAATGTAAGCTATATGAGCCTTTTCCTGTTGCATTTTCAGTAGTGTAGAAAAGTATATAATCTCTGTAAGCAATACATTTTCTCTCTGAAAATCAGCTGTGATAATACAAAGGATAGTAAAATGAGGACCTAAGTCTCTTGCATTTAGGGCAGATGAAATATAACTCATCTTGTGAAAATGGGTCAGGAAACATTCCCGGTACACGTCAGGAAGAAAGTACAGGCAGCTGGAAACCCCAGCCTGTGGCTGTTAGAACGCAGAGAGCTACAGAGAGCTTGTCTGGGGACCGTATGTGGGTACAGAGAACCTAAGGGAAAATTCTGAGCTGTATTTCTCATGCCAGCTGAAAAGGCATGTTAGACAGCTGTGGGAGCACGCAGTACCAACATCACAATGGTTTGTGCTTAAGCTTAGTGGGAGGAGTAAAGCAATAAGAACACAATAGTGTGTTTTTAACACATGCCCTATTGCGTTTCCTTTTTTTCCCCTCTTAGGCAGTTAACACTGATACAGCTTTAAAATTTCTGCAATCCTTACAATACTCATATACTAAACAAGAATTGCTTGAGTCAGAGCTTGCTGTTTTAGAAACTCTGCAGTTCCAGATCAATGTGTTGACTCCGTTGGCTTACATTGAATTGCTTCTAGAGGTTTTAGGTAAGAGCATTATTAAGAGAGAACGGCAAGGAATTTTAAGAACGACAGAGCTATTACTATGGTATAGCTATCTGAAACAAAATGTCCCATGTTACGTATCTTTTCATACTATGAAAGCACGTGAAACTTCTCAGACTTGACCTTTCAGATGAGAACTTGTCCATAGTAGAATCTGCAGGGTGTTGTCTGACAACCAGTCTTGTCCCATTCAATAAAAGGTTGTTTTAAATTCAGTAAACCTACTATAAGACCACATTTTCTAAAATAACCTACGATTTACTTTGCCCAGGCCTGGCAACCTGAATTTCAGGAGTGTAATGACACGGACTGAGAGGGCCTTGTGGCATTCAGAAACAAAGGGCAGTTGTCACAAAAAATCTGCATTCTTTACTTGCAGTAACTAATGCTTCTTTCTAATTGGATTTATTGATCCCAAATGTTTGGGTAATTGTGTATGATCTCTACATCAGGACATAACGGCTGCTTACTTCCTGCAAAACCACTGCATCAGATGTGCGTACAACTACTAGACTTCTTCTATCTTAAAAGAGATATCATCTATGACACTTTATTGAACATTGCCATTGAGAATTTGACACCAAGTGAACTGCAGATGTAAGTGGCTTACATTAATTAAAAACTTACAAAAGTATATTACTGTAATTCCCATTATGCTGGTTCTTTTGGACATCTGTATTTAAATACCTTAATTTGGGGGGCTTTCAACATTGTTGATGAAGCATAATATACCGGCATGTTGATGAAGCATAATATACCATAAAATGCTCAAAACAACGTGCTTCACCACATTTGCTTTAGGGGCAAGCTAGGAAAGTGTTTAACTTCATCTTAAAAATCCAGCTTTGGTACTGTTAATTAACGTTAGTAGTATCAGGCTTTATTTGGACTGAACGACTATACAAGCTAGAATGTCTGTAGGCTGTACAAAGATTACAGGTGTTCTTGAACTAGCATCATTTTACACCATTAGATGCTTTTACTTGTGCAGAGCAAAGTTCTTAATAGTAAAGGAAGATTTAATGCTCTTGGCAGTTGGAATCATCAGCACAAGTGCCTTCATGCTAAACCCTGAGCACTGGAAGAAGGTACAGTCATTTCCAAACAAATTAGCTCTACATGTGGGGAAAAAAGGGAAGGTTATTTATATGTTTAAGCACAGCCAGAGGTTGGTAGACTACTGGGAGTGAGATGAAAGTGACATCCTTCGGTTTATTAGCAGGAAATGTGCGTGCTTTTCTAAGATAGGTCTGAGGGCACAAAGTCAGCAGGAAGGCATGTGCTGTGTTACCATCAGCCTATTCTCCTGCCTCAGCCTTTGCACAGCTCAAACTCAGTGAGTCAGTTGCATCGACAACTGGACAATTTTCTGCCCATTACTGAATTACTACCAATTACTGAATAACAAGCAGTGCAGAGCAAAAAGTAGCTTTTTCATTTTATTTCTTTAGTGGAGGCAATTTGTTTAAAATAAAAAACAAAAACAAAAAAGAACAACAACAAAAAAACCCCACCCCTTGCTCTGACATACAGAAAGGTTTTGACTTTAGTCAAAAACACACACGGCTTGGGGTTTGTGGAGCATTATTCTTCTTCTTAGATTTGGGGTAGGGCTAAGAAGTAGCTCTGTAAATTAATGTATTTTTAGGCACTGCAAATAAGTATCTTTTTTG
>PPHD01003945.1:0-17446 GCA_002909625.1 Bambusicola thoracicus | reverse complement strand
TTCTTTTTTCCCCCCCCCCCCCAAGGTTGTGGAGCATTTAAACTGTATTACTGGCATTACTTCACAAAGTATCTCAGAATTTTCATATGCAGTACTGAAGCACATTATTGGCACTACCACTCCAAAACAGCACCACAGGAGGTAGAAGCAAAATTCCAGAGAATAGAATTACGCCTTTTAAATAGAGCTATCCTCTGGATCTGTTAGTTTGTTAGTAGCAAACAGTTACTCTTTTGATAGTATTTCACCTCCTGTGATACTATACAGGGCACCCAAATTGATGTTCTTTGAATTTTGAAAACCATGTGTGTCCTGTAATATTTCATATGCTACGTTTAAATTAGAAAAGCTTGTTCTTCTGGCTATGCAGTAGTGGCGTGAAGAGAGATGCACAGGAACAAAGCAGTGTTTAGCAATATCTTTTTCAGCTCCAAAAGCTTTTTTTAAGAGCGACATTTAACTTACTGAATATGTTTCGTTTGAAAACTGTAAGGAGTCTTGATTTGAAAAAGCATTAATGTGAATGTTATTCAGCTTCGTAATCGGTACTGCTACAAGTTCACAAGCCCAGTTATTACAAACTGGGCTGTACTTTCTCTTTGCTGCTGGTTTAAAAACTAACTTGTTTCAGACAGCTTGCTGCAGCCAGGCTGCTTGTCACTGTGTTCCCTCTTTGCCAGTGGTCAGAGGCTTGTTTGCTCTTGCCTTTAGCAAGCCAGCTAGCTGAGCAGTGCTGCGGAAAGAAAAACTCACCTATTTTGAAAGCTGCATGCAGTTGTCATGGCAGCAGGTGCCTGTTCAGCATAGCTGCATAAGTGCTAAGGGATGCCTAGGCTGTGACTAGTGTGTGCCAGATGAAAGCACTCTCAGGGTAGAACAGTGTGTTTTATTATTGGTGTTACTCAGTGCACCTCTGTGCAATAACAGGCTACAGCAAGTATTACAAATAGGTGATATCATCGTAGCTAACAGTATTGGACAGTTACAAACCCTTGTAAAGTTCAGTGGCAAAAAGAAATGTCAGTCTGACTTACAAAATATTTTGTTTTGAGCGGTAGTTCTTCAGTGACCAAACAGACCTTCCAGGAGTTTTTCCATATCTTTCCCCATTAGAATCATTTCACTTTTCTAACCCCTATGTTTTGTTAAGCTGTAACAGTAGTATCAAACTCACTGTCATTTTGAAGTTTGACAGTAACTCATACACATATCTATAAACACACAAAATACCAGTTTAATGTCTGTTCAGTAGCTGATTTCTTTAAATTCAGTTCAGCTCAATTATATAACTTTGCATATTGCTTTTCTACATACTACTTGTAATGTTTTTTATTTTTTAAATAAAGTGTCTTGTGGATTTTTGGTATTGTAAACATTTTGCACTGGTTAGTATTCAGAGACTTCTTACTTTGAGTTTCTCCAATAAAATGCAGATGCCAGGACAAGTTCTTGACATGGTTACTTGTTATAGAATTGGGATGAGACCCAGGCAAGACCCCACTTTAGGTTAGTTAACATGAATTTTAGTGCTTTTGTCCATTGCTCCTCAGAGTTAAATTGTGTTTTAATAGAGTAAGAACCACCACTGCCACCTGTATCTTCAATCTTTCCCTTCTCCACGTCCATCCTGTATCATACACAAAGATTATTAAGAAGTTACTAGAGCAAGCATTTAATTTTAATGTGATGTTAAGTACCAAACTTTAAATCTGATACTCATATTCTTAGTATGTAAGAATACTTTGTTTTTAAAAGAAATATAGCAAGCCTCAGACTTCCTCACCTGAGGATCTAGCTTTAAATCTGAGACTTAGAACAAAGGTGATAATCCTGCACACTACAGAGAATACCAGATGATCTCCAAAAGACAGGACTGCAAAGCAAGCAGTGCTGTAGACAGGTCCAGAAGTCAGCTAACGGTGCTGAGTGGGACCTGAGCTGACTGTGCAATGTACTGATTTGATGCTATATAGCAACACTTACCTATAAGGCAAACAAAACCGAGTTTCACCTTTTTCCACTTCTTCTTTAAATTGCTGCACACAGTCCAAGAAAGCCACCATCGCATGATCAAATTTATTGTCCCAGAAGAACCTCAGGCCTCCAGAACAGTACAAGGGTAGCTCCTGGGGGAAAAAAAATAAATCAGGCACCATACGTGCTCCACTTTAGATGTTGTCATTGCAAATCTTTAGTCTGAGTGAGGCTTAAGTTTAGTATACTTAACAGTAGTTTGCAACATGTAACAGGTGCAATTTTGTGATAAGTGTGCTACATGAGTGTTAGTGGTTATCAAGAGAAGATCTGGGTTCCTTATCACCAACAATCTTCCCAAATCACATTAACTTCCTCTGACTAGCTGCTCTGTGGAATGCAAGAGTCCTGCCTTTTTTAATGCCCCTGGATGGCAGTCAGTGGCTTGATATGATATGGAGTGAGATACTCTGTGTTGAAACCAGGATAGCCAGCTCTACTATACCATAAATTCATAAAGGTATACTCTCGAGAGCAGACTTAATCTTCTGTGTCCTTCAGTACGAGCAGGGATCTGAGATGTCCAAGGTCTACTTTCTGCAACTTGTGCAGGATTACCTACCTTCGATTTGTCTGTGAGGGACTCTAAATACGAGTGGTTGCCATATGGTACAAGACGGTATCTGAAAGGACACACAGTTCACAGGCAGGTGAGTCTAAAAGTCTTTATCCAGGTCGTAAGTGAAAAGTGTATTATATTGCATATACCTTTGAAACTTCAGGCCCATTTTGTTAGCAAGGGCATGCAGTAACAGCACAGTCTGCCCCCAGGCTGCATTGATCTCATTCCATTCTACAGGAACACTGGGGAGACGGCCAAGTCTGAAGTTATTTATTGTGCCAAACTGACCACTGTGCCTGTGATAAGAGGAATTATAAATAAACGCACTGGGGCAGGAACACCCTTTAGCATGCTAAACAAACAAGGGCCACCTACAAACAGCTGCAGAATACACACTACCAATCATGCAGAATGAGGGTTTGAGGACCTGGTTTAAAAGTATATATAACTACTGCCAATGTTTTGCTTTCTATGAAGGAGTTCTTTGGGGAAAAAAAGAAAACAAGAGAGCTGCATGCTCTCTGAAGCCTGGCAGAAAATTGGCTAGCACAATAGCTGCCAGCTAGTTAACATGGTTAGCAAAGAGCCCTTTTGCAGGCTCCTCACACGCATGTGCAAACTGCAGCAAATCTTTGAGATGCCACTAGTGGGAGGTGGGTCCATTTTCTGCACTACAACTTGACTAGCACCTCTTCTGTCAAATGCAGTGTTTATTTAAATGGTTCTACGTTGCAGAATCTTAGCAAACTGAAGCAATATTCCAGCGTCTACATTACCAGATGTGGAAAGTTGCATTGAACACATTAGTTTTCTTTAATTTATCCAGTTGCATCTGAGCATAACGCATCTGGTTCTCCACACTTTTCAGTTCATCATCTAGCTCCAGTTGTTGTCTCTTAAATTCACAGTATTCTTTCTGATACCTTAAAATAAAATCAAGACAAGAAATGCTAGGTACAAAACTCTTACAGGAAAGGGTGTAAGTGCTCACATGATACACTAGAACTTTTTTGGCCTGTCCAGCTTCAGTTTTGCAAAGAACAAGCCATGTGCATTTGGGCATTATTTATAGGTTTGTACACTTTATAATTTCATTTATCTGCCAGCAACTGCAGTTGCAGTTCACTCACTGAGCTTCTTCCTGCTCCAGTCGCTCTGCCTCTGCCCTGACTCTCTCAAAGTCTTCAGCCACAGCCTTGCGGTTCTTCTCAACATCTTCTAGCTCCTGAATCAGTTGTTCTTCTTCCAGTGCAAGTTCTTTCAGTTCTGTTTGCAGTTTCTCCTTATCATCCTCGTTCATTTTTTCCAGTATCTCCAGACATCTCCTGGCAGGACAGTTACATGGTTATCAGAACAGAGATCCCAAAAAGGCCCTCTGCAGTAGTTCATGGTTCTACGGCAGGCCGCGCACACGAGCAGAAGTATAAACACAAACTCCAATCTTAGAGTACATCGAGCATATCTCTCATTAAGCGCTACTTTGATCTTGCACCATGAGTCAGGAGTGCAGACACAGCAGCGCAGTGGAACAAGGTGGTGATGGAGGACCTGCTACTGCCTGGCAGTAACTGCAAAGTATGTGGATCTCACAGTGAGTGCTGCCACACAGGCACCTTGGGCAGGTGGTATCTGTCACTCCAGTGAGGTCACAGACTTCAGTTTGAGAAGCTGTGTATCACAGGATCCTCAGAAGCAAGTGCTTCATCTCACTCAAACCAAGTGCTAAAGTCCGGAGCTTCCATTACTGAGTATAGAAAGCAAGATAAGTCGATTCTTTCCCTAGCTTCCCAACTAAACCAACTAATTTCCTGACCAACTCCAGATTACTCACTTGTAGTTCTGGCATTCATTCTCTGTGATATTAAGCTGTGTGTCTAGCTGGTCTAGCAGAGTATCTGTGCACTCCTCACACAAGGGGTGATCCACATCTGTCTGCCCAGACATGATATCAAAGAGATCACCAGTAACCTGGAGGAGAAGTTCACCATTAGTTCAAGCAAAGCTGAAGGCAGCTGCCAGCTGCTTCCCAACACATGGGCTTGTGCCTCTTCATTTGACAAAGTATTTTAAGAGATTAAATCTTGATTAGAAATAAGCCAGCTATTCACCCCCAAAAGTATCTGAAGGCCAATGCTACGACAAACTTTGCACTTCAACCCTGCACAGCTTCTAGAAAACTAACACTATAGTCATGCAGTCATAGAATCATGTAGGTTGAAAAAGACCTCTAAGGTCATCAAGTCTAAAGTACCTGAGTTTACCAGCTCATGTACAACTTGCCTTCAGTCGTCTGCTGAGGTTTTCCATCGTGCCTCCATCTGATGCCTCTCCAATCAGCGTGAAACTGTTGGCGCTTTCTGTTGACATCATTCTTGGAAAGAATTTTACCGAGAATTGAATGCAGAGGGCCGAGGGGAACCAGGCTGTGCACAGGACTTAGATCTAGGGCCGTTCTCAGGAAGGAAGAACACAGACAACACACCAGAAAAGCGGCTGAGGGGACAGCAGTTAAAGGAGCTCTACCACGACTGTTTTGTGTTAACTCACAACTAATTAAGTGTCCTCAGGATGGGGCTTTAAAGGGCTGCTCCTGAGTGCGTTTCAGAGCCCATGGAGAGCACCTCCAGAGGCAGGCTCCAAAAGGCTCTGCACAACCCGAGGCACGCAGCACCTCCCGCAGGGCTGCCCGCCCCCCGGCCCACGGCAGGCACTGCGCGGCGTGCCCGCGGGCTCTGCCCTGGCCGCGTACCTGGCTGGTGGGATGAACCTCCTGGAGACGCCGTCCTGCCGACCCTCCGTGAAGGCCTCCTGCAGGGAAAGGCTCCGCCGTTATCGGGGTCCGCGGTGCAGCCGCGCCGCACCCGCTCCCTCCCCGTACCTCGCTCAGGGCGCTCTCCTCCTGCGCATCCCCGGGCCGGGCAGGTGCAGCGGTCAGGAGCGGCGCTACGGGAGAAAAGCTGTCAGCGCCCGGCGCCGTCCAGCCGGCCCGTCCCACCCCCCCCCGCCCGCGCTGTGCCGGGTACCGGTGAGCTCCTGGATGGTGAGCCGGTCGAGGATCTTGAAGGAGGTATCGAGCTTCAGCGGCTGGCTGCAGCGCTGGCACACAAAGCTGACCTGCGTAGTGCAGGCAGGCGCACGTCCGCCCTCCATACCGCTCCACTCCACTCAGCCCCGAGCCCGCACCGCCGCCATCGCCCCCGCCGGACGTGACGCACCGCCCGGCAAGGTCCTAACAGGAGTGTAGAAGCACCAATGGCGGCCATTTTCTTTTCCACGTTCCCCTCTATTTCCTTCCTGCAAGCTGCCAGGACCCGGCGGCGCGGTCAGGCGGGGAGCGAACGAGCTGCTATTGGTGGGTACGCTGTGTGACCTCACTTCCGGCGGCAGCGGAGCCGGTGGCGGTGGTGGGGTGGGCGGCAGGCGCGGCCCGTGGCACGGCGAGACCCGGATTCGCACCTGCCGCTATGGCCTCGCTGCTCAAGGTGGACCCGGAGGTGAAGCTCAAGGTGCGCCTGCTGCTCTCGGCCGCTTAACAGCTCGTCGCTGCTGCCGGTCTTCGCCGTGGAGTCTGCCCGGGCCTTGGGGCGGACCCGGCACCTCCGTGGGGCCGTTCAGCCGTTTCTCCGCGCCTCCCTAATGCGGCCCGACCCGCTCCGCCCCGGGGATCCTCCTTTACTGCTGTCCGATTGGAGTTGCCCGCCGGGCCCCGACCGGGCCGCGCCCGCGCTGTTTCCGCTCGGTGTGTGCCGCGTTCAGCCTGCGCTGAAGCTGGCGGTTTGTGGCCTCGCAGCTTTTGTTCTGGGCTCCTCGCGCTGTGCGTTGGCCTTTGGAACTCGGCCCGTGCAAGTGAGGGAGGCGCTGGGTGCGTTCGACTGCTTCTCGTCCATCCCGTGGTCTCCCAGTCCTCTGCACGCTCTCACAGGAACTAGGAGGTGCCCGGGGTTCGGACCTGGGACAGACTCCATCAGTGCAGGGCACAGCGCTCGGATAGTGTTGAGATAGGAAATTTTTTAGGATGTTTCTGAACTGTTGCTTTGTTTCTTCTGCAGGTTGACTCCTTCAGAGAGCGGATCACGAGCGAGGTGAGTATCCTCCGGGAGGAAAGAGGTAGCTTGGCACATCGTTTTTTGACACAGTTTGCTGCAGTTTTGGTGTCTTTTGTAATCTTAGAATTGTTCACACCTCGCTTTAGTCATTGACTGAGACGAAGTTATACAGCCTTGTGGCTCACTCTGCATCTTTCTTTTCCCTTTGGCTTCGTGTGGAGCTTGTTGGAAGGCAGAACTTATGTGCCCTGCTGTTTCCTGGCTTTGGGCAGTCTGTTTTCCTGGTGTTCTTGTTTGCTCTTGATGAATTCATGGCATTGTTTCACTTCATTGTCTCTTTTTTTCCTCTATCAGGCAGAAGATCTGGTGGCAAACTTTTTCCCAAAGAAGCTGTTAGAACTTGATGGGTTCCTGAAAGTAAGATATATGTGTTATCTTCTGTATTCCATTTTATTTTCAGACTGCGTGCTGGAAAGTGACGTCACTGGAACAGAGCCTTCCTGTGCATTTATCTTATGTATATCACCATAACGCAGAGAAGTGAAGCAATGGCTCTGTTGCTTGCATGTACTGAAATGCTGCAAGCTCTAGAGGGGGTGATTCCTTTTTCAGTTTTCTTCATATGAGCAACACATTTACTATTCTTACGTATTCAGTAGCTTTGGGCTGTCCTTCATGATGCTATGGAACTCCAGCATGCCCGGCGCTGCAAACAGACAATAGCTTTGATCGTAATCTAGAGCTGGCACTCTGCTCTTGGACGTAGGGAGGTCTTGCTATGGTCCTATTGTTGGATATTTTTTTGTATTCATCCTTACTTTGTGGTTGAATAAGGAGAAGATGTAAAACTTTTATCGTCTTATTGTGCTTGCTGTGGCAGAAATCGTTATTTCATAATTAAATAACAAGTATGCATTATTTTCCAGGAGCCCATCCTGAATATTCATGATCTCACTCAGATCCATTCGGACATGAACCTCCCAGTGCCTGACCCAATTCTTCTCACAAACAGCCATGATGGACTGGATGGGGTAAGGTTACTCTCCTGGCTGAGCTCCCTGCTTCTGATAATTAAAACTGTATGGCCTGTTCTGTGTTGGATTAGGATATTCTTAGTTAACAACAGCCTCCCAAAGGCTTTCAGGAATTGGTCTCCCAATCTTGGGAAGTCTGCTGGAGGATAACGCTGTCCTTCACAGTGCTCCTTTGTTTTTAAAGAGAGATGGTTAGAAACCAGGAGTGTAGCAGAGGCTCTAATGTTATCCGTACTTCCTCTGCAACAGTTTTATAGCTTACGACTAGTTTGTGAGTAAAACGTTTTGTATATTTTAGCCAAATATGAAAAAGAGGAAGCTGGAAGACCGTGAAGAGACCTTTCAGGGTAAGAGTCCCCGAGTCTCTTTGTTGCTGCCTGTCTCTTGAGTCATGCCTTAAGAGAATGAAATGACTTCAATCCCACTTTCCTTGTCCTTACAGCATCTGCTGCTTATACAGACTTGTCCCTGCAGCCCCAGAGCCTGACCTACAGATATTCTCTTGTGGAGTAGTCAGGTTCCAGCTCTTAGAAGCAGCAGGATTTGGATTTCTCTGATCCACATAAGTAGTAGTTGCTTAGGCTTAGCCTGCTGACGAGCAGCTGGCCTCCCTGTGGATCTGTTCTAAAAGCTTTTTACATCTGGAGGAAGACCTCAGGCTTTGGATTAAGCTGAGGCAGAATCATTTCTTACATGCGTGTCAGAAAAATCCTTGTACCTGGGCTCAGCAGGCTGGAGCTCTCCGGTTCTCATCTAAGCTCTGTATTTCCTCTCTTCTTTCCTTTGTGGAAATCATGACTATCCCATGCCCAATTTCCCCCCTCCTCACAGGTTAGCTGTATTCTAGCTCAGTGTCCACTGCTAGCCTTTGGTAGGACACACGATACTCAGGTGGACCTTTGGTCTGATCTTGTGGTGCATGTATTCCCACATGGGGCTGATGTTGTTTGCCTTCTCTGCCACTGTAGGTACCAAAGTGTTTGTGATGCCCAATGGAATGCTGAAGAGCAACCAGCAGCTGGTGGATATCATTGAGAAAGTGAAACCAGAGATCAGGCTGCTTATTGAGAAGTGCAATACGGTGGGTATGGGCTGCAGCCCTGAGTTCTGGAGCAGATGGGGGGCACTAGAATACTTTCGCTCCTTTGCTCACGTGAGGATTCTCTGAGTGAAGGAGCAGGTTCTTCTGTATTCTATAAATGACAGTGGTACGAATCCTGCACTTGTGAAGTCTGAGAGGTAGGTGTAGGGAAATGTTCCTTTTCTGAGCTCTCAGGGAGTTACATAGTACATCTTGTGAAGGAGGATGTTGTCTTTTTTGCAGGCGCCTTTCTTCACCCTCTTACATAGTAACCAAGACCTGCTGAGAGCCGCTTGGGCGCAGTCAAGAGAGCTTCCCTTGAGAAGCTGCTATCCTTGTGTGGCTTCTCAGCCATATGAGAAATGTAACCTACTCAGAAGTGGTGTGTAAGCATGAGGAACCTGTAGGAGTTTATCATGAGCTCCATGGCAGAGACAGGGTCATGGGGGGCTTTTGGAAAAAAATATGAGAGTTCTCTGTAAAAATCTTGGCAGTGATCTGTATAGTGATCTTTCTACTACAGGTCAAAATGTGGGTGCAACTTCTAATTCCCAGGATAGAAGATGGAAACAACTTTGGTGTTTCTATTCAGGTAAAGTATCATTGGCTGTGGTATGGTTTTGTTTTATAGTGTGTTGTCTTGCATTTTGATTTAGTAAATTAGTTTGTTTCTCCTTAGATTGTTGCCACTGTCTTGTTTTAAGGCCCATCTCTCTACCCTTTTCCCTTTATTTCCCTTTTCCCTTTCCCAGGGCATGGGTCTGTGGGTACCCCCGCCCCACTAGTCATGGAACCGGGCTGAGCCAGCCTGTAAACCGTTGACAGGCTGTATGCTCTACTGTAGCAGAGAACAGTGCCCCAAGATCATGGACCTCTAAGATTCTTCCAAATCATTTGGTGGTATCCAGCGTCTGCAGTGGTGGAGTTGGTTTAGGTTTTAAAATCCAAATCTGAGCTTGACATGGAACTGCTGAGACAGGGTACTTCCAGAACTGTGATGGCCTATTTCAGTATCATGAGAAGGCTTTCCTTTGCAGGAGGAAACAGTTGCTGAGCTTCGAACTGTGGAGAGTGAGGCAGCATCCTATCTGGACCAGATTTCTAGGTATGAAGGAACAGAGTCCTTTCTGGGAGTGCTGTTGGGAAAAGTAACCTTTTGGGGAAGGTCCTCCAGCTTTGCTGGGGCAGGTTGTGTCTGGAAAAATCATGGTACTGTTTGTCTGATCTGTAGTCTCCATTTTCCTAACAGATATTATATCACAAGAGCCAAGTTGGTTTCCAAAATAGCTAAGTACCCTCATGTGGTAAGTAAATGGGGAAATGGTACTTTACAGTTTACATGCTGCTGCTTTTTGGGGACTCTTCAGGCCACTTCATCACTGTTGTTTTTGAGCTAAGGGCTTTGTGGGAAAAGGGGGGGGTGCTGTATAAGAGTACAGAATATCTTCATTAATGGAAAGTGAAAGGGGGATTCCTTTGTAAAAGGTAGGACCTTCAGTTGATATCAGGAAGCACACCTGAGCTCAGGCCACTTAGCCATGCATCTGTTTCCTGCAGGAGGACTACCGCCGCACAGTGACAGAGATTGATGAGAAGGAGTACATTAGTCTGCGCCTGATCATTTCAGAGCTGAGGAATCAATATGTAAGTGAAAACTTAGAGCTCTCACTGGCTCCCCATATAATAGAAAGAGCCCTTTAGATCCTTCTGCTGCTCTCCCCTTTCCCTGTGATTACAGCTAGTCCTGGCGAGAAGCCTATCTCTTTCCTGGTCTGCTTTGGCTCTAACAAGAATAGCTAAATGTTTATTGCCTCTCCACCATCTCCCAGATATGTGGGTGTTTCCAACTTGGGTATTCATGGGAGCTGAGCCCAAAATATTCTCTACACTACTGTGGGAACCTGCAATCCTAAATTCTTCAGGCAGTACATACCATTCCTGTACTCTGTATTGATTTCTTCTCTTTTTTTGTATTCAACACAGTAGCTTCTCTAAAGTGTTGTGGAACAAAATGCTTATTTTAAGCAAAAATATGATTGCAGGCAGGGGTTGAAAGTAGTATCAGGATGAGCTGTGAAACTGTTCAGGCCAGTGGTTGTTGTGAAACCTGAATGTTAAGTGACATCCTCCCCTTCATTTCTGAGCTGTGTTCTCCCTTCTTGCAGGTCACTTTGCATGACATGATCCTTAAAAACATTGAGAAGATCAAGAGGCCTCGGAGCAGCAATGCTGAGACCCTTTATTAAGTGTCAACGTTTGAACTTGAGAACTGTTCAGTCAACTAAAGACCGTCATTGCCTTGGTTTGTTACATGACTATCGAGATGGGAAACTGGCTGGAAATAGTATTGCATTCTTAGTTAAAATCTAAAGAAATTCTCACCTAGTTTTGTGATTGGTTTTATTCAGGTCTCAGGAGCTCTCCCTCCCTCTAGTATCTGGTAAAGAAAAAGGCCTTGCTGCTTTGGGATGCCCTAGAGGCTACTGCAGAGTGAGAGCAGAACGCCAGCCAGGCAGGAACATTCCTTCATGCCTTTCTTCCTACCTGAGTAGGAGCTACAGTAGAGACCAGGCCCTTGTCTTGTCCCATTTCTTGGCTGGAGACTTCTCTGTGGTCTCTGTGAACGGGGCATGCAGAATCTTCAGCACAAGACAAGGCCTGGGTGGTGGTGCAGTGGCTGAAAGCCAGCGCTCTTCAGTGCTGGCTGTAGCTGAGCCCCTCTGCCAATGCTCTGCACTGACTTATTTGCACAGACAGAGGATCCTGCCCCTTCTGGGTTGGTGGCCACAGCCACGTTCCAGTGTTACTGAGAGGTCTGTAATCATTCTGTGGCTTTTTTGACTCAGTAGAGCGTGGCCCATCTGTCTCTGCCTTGGTTCTGAGCAGGTCAATGCAGAGCTGACAGCGGTGTTTGTCCCTGGGGCTGATTGCTGTACTGGCTGGTTGTGAGCGCACGTGGCTTCTGCTGCAGTTTGTAAATTGACTAGAGCCACTTTCTTGGTTAAAACCAACTTCACAGGAGTCTTCATGCCTCCTCAGTATAAGTTGCTTTTGCCCAGGCTGAGAGAAGGGGGGAGCCAGAGGTCTGATGCTAAACTCCTGATAGCTTCCATGTGTGATCAGACTGCAAGCTGCTTTCTCCTGGCAGTGCTTCCAGCTGTCCAGGCACAGCAGGCTAGCTGTGACAGTAGTGCTTGGGGTGAGGATGGCCAATTCCCACCTGGTACCGTTGCAAACCCTGTATTCTTTCCCCTGCAAAAGAGCACCCTCGTGTGCCTACTGACTCCTCTAAGCTGCTGGAACATTTCATGGTCCATTACAAACCCCTTTGGAAATGATTGGTTGTGTTGCGTCAGTTTTTGTGTGTGGGAAGTGATCCCATAATGCTGCAGGCTCCAAATTTTTTATTTATAGTATTTCTACTTAAGTCCCACATTCAGGGAATGTTAAATCATTTATCTCTGGAACCTCACTGTTTCCCAGGTCTCGTTGTTACACCCCTATATTCTTATTGTGCAGTAGCCTTAATAGTTGTGTTAATTTCGTTGTAACAACAGTGACAAATGAAATGAACTTTCTCTCCTTTTTTTTTTTTTTTTTTTTAACTTTGTTTTTGTTTTTTTTCTGCTTCCACCTCTAAGAGCCATGTTGTCTCTTGCTGGTTTCCTAGGGATTTCCCCAGAGTGTGGAGGGCCACCAGCCCTTTCTGTAGACTCTTCCGTTGTTGTTTGTAGTAAGTCAACTCTTAGTCTTCCCGCTAATAAATATTCTGTAACAAACCAACTGCGTTGTAGCTGCTATCTGGGAGCAGCACTCCCCCTTGTGTTTCTTTGTATTGATTTATTTTAATTTGTTGAGCTCTCTTTGCCAGATGAAAGTATGTAAACTTTTACCATGTCAAGAAATTAAAATAAGGTACTTTGAATTCTTTTAAGCTAGCCCCTTGTCTGTGATACTGAGCTCTTAGATGCACTCCGCAGTGTTAGTGTCTGTTCTTGGTCGTGCCTTTCACACATCCAGTGCTTCCTTCCATACATTCTCCTCATTCTTCTTTTTGACTGTTGATACTGCTACATGTGTGCTGCTTTGTAGATTGTTTCTGTTCCTTCAGCATGCTTTATATTAGGCCCAGGGGTTTGAGTTTGATGAGATCTGCCCTGTTCTTGTCCTTTGTGTTGGACTCAGGCCGTCTTGGTCACTCAGATACAACTGATTTGTATGATGGTGTTCTAAGAGTTGCAACCCACTTCACAGCTACTCCTGCATCTGTGCAGAGCAGATGTCTGCAGTGTCGTAGGACAGGCATCTGTTGTACCTGACACGTGTATTCAGTGCATGGTCTGTTACTCTCTTGATTTTACTGTGCATGCCATACAAAGGAGACATGGGCCAGAGCATCCTCAGTGTTACCCAGAGGCATGCTTTTGTTCTCATTCCTGTTGCTCTGAGCATGTGGTATACAGCCTGGGCTGCAGGGACCTGATCTGCAGTGTTCAGCCAAGTGGCATTCGTTCTCCAGCACCCTGTCTGTGAGATGCTGATGTCCAGCCTGGTCTGCTCTGTGACGGGGAGGCTGTGTCTCTCACAGCTTGCCACTAGGTGGGGGCTGTGATCCAGCCTGAGGAGTGCTGGGAAGCCGGGTGAGACCTGGCTTCCTGGCTGACCTGTCCTCAAAGTCTTCAGCCTCCAAGAAGAAGCATGAGCAGCAGCTGGTAGACAGCTGCATTCTGCCTCCTGCTGGGTCACTGGCTGCAAGGTGCTTCCTGTGGAGTGGAAAAGTCCTTCTGGTGCCCGTACCTCTTGGTGAAGATGGGTAAGGAACTGACAGCACAGGTGCCTGGGGCTGAGGAGGCTGGAGCTATTGCTGGAAAGGCTGCTGTTGGCACTGCTCAATGCCATATGGCAGAAGGGGTCCACCTTAATATGGCCAGGAGAAAGGGAGCCCCCAGCAGCCCTATGCCAGCAGTCCTGCAGAAGGATGGAGCATCCAGGACTGCTGTGCTGACAGGTGTTGGTGAGGAGCATGTTTCATGCACAGGAGCAGGGGAGGGTTTATTGTCTGTGATCCTCACCCCTTGGCGTGGTGGTTTCTGCTCTGCTTTCCCAGAGAAGCGGCGATGTGCTATCAGGGCTCTAATTCACAGCTTCTTGAGACATCCCTGCTTGTATTTGCAGTGGAGGTTAGAACTTCGAAAGAAGAATAAGAGCACAGCAGTTGTTTGGCTTGGGGTCTGCTTGAGACGTACCCATGTCAGAAAAACTGGCAGGAATTTTTATCTTGTGTCTGTGCACGCGCTGTACTCTTTACTCAGCTGCTTGACGGTCACTGACTCAAAAGACTGCCTGTCTGTGCTTTGGTTTCTATACATTTCAGGGACTATTTTTGCCAGCTCTACCTTTCTGTGTGAGCAAAGCACAGCAAAGTCCTGGCTACTGTGTTTTGTTTGGGAGATACTGGCACTTTACTTGACATGTTGCACTGACAAGCAGTGCCTAAAAGCAACCACGTAGCCAAAATAAACTGGTATGGTGTGAATTCTCCATGTTAGGTATTGGAAGAGTCATGGGCTAATCAGACTGGGGAAATGAGTTGTGGGCAGAGTTTTGTGTACCAAGCAGCTCATAAACGAGTCATGCTGCTATTAGTGAGATGTGTCATCTTCAAAATTCTAGGTTAGCTCTAAGTTGCTTCAGGGTCCTTTTGTAGAGGATGCTGTTTCTGTGGTATGCTTTATCCTTAAGGATCCCTGAACTTTTTTTTATCGCTTGCGTGTTGATATGGGTTTCTTACCTCTTCAGGCTCAAATAATTGCTCTGCTTCCTGAAATATCTGCTGCAGGATAGCAATGGGTTTAGTCCTTGTATTTGTTCTGGAACAGAGCTCCCAGAAAGTACAGGCTGATTCTTGTTACAAACTGTAAAAGTCTTCAGCTTGAAAAGTACAGTAGAAAGGGGCATCATTAAATAACATGTGCTGTTAGACATGACATCCATGGCACGTACTCTGTAGCAGGACAGAGGCAGCACAGAGCTCCATTTGCGCCAACTGTGCTCTGCAGACCCAGGGTGTGTGCTGTTCATCATGGGGACATCATTATAGTTGAGGCTTCTGTTCTTTTGTTGCGTTCCAAATACCCAATATGCACAGAAGTGTTCCCACACTTTATTTTCAGGCATCTGACAGACAAGCTGCAGGGTTGAGTTGTCATTTGTGGGGCAGTGTAAGGCCTATGAAGTTTATCCAGTTCTCTTAAACTACTGCTGCTTAGAAAATGACAGTCTAATTGCAGCTTGTGCTTTGGCTCTCAGGGACATGAGATGCAGCACCAGTAGGCAAAGTTGAAACTAAACTATCTGCTCTTCTGTGGTACAGGGAAATGTAAAGGTAGATGTGGTTTGTGCAGCAGGCTCAGCCCAGCTGTGCACAGGTGTGCTGCAGCAGAAGCCAGTTAAATTCCTGGAGGCAGGAGGTATGTCTTGACTCCGCTCCCAGCCTTCAGTGGCACAAAAGCACTTCAACTCTGCACTCAGTGAAATGGGGTACTATTTTCTAGGCTTTACACCAGAAAGGGAATTTGTATTTGGGACCCAACCCAAAGTAAACCTTAAAGCCTTGTTGACTTCATAGCTGAAATACTACCTTGGAATTCAGCACTTCTTTTTGCTTAATCTAGGGCTACTCAGGCATCTGATTCTGCTGTTAGAGACCAGCGGAAAGCTGATGGGAGCAGGGTACCTCTGAAACCTGTAGATGTTACAGCCTGTGTAGCCAAGGCTCTTTTATCATAGGTCCTGTCTCTTCCCACTACTTGCACCTGTGTCACAGTGACCCCCTCTTCTGGTCAGTAGCCACATGAGATGACTGCTGTGGCTTTGCTGGTGCAACAGACAGTGAACAGAAGGGACTCTTTTTTTTGCGCAAAGCGACTGTGCCTGCACAGCTGCAGCTGAGGCTAAAGAAGGTTGAGAGCTGTCCACTGTGGTGAAGATAATGTAGGGTGTCCTAAAACCATCTAGCTGTCTGCCTGCCAGTGTGATGTCTGGTAAGTGTGGCTCAGGAAAGGCTGAATCTGGGGCAAGACTGGGAGCAGAGGAAGAAGAGAAACGGTGCTGCAGGCCTGGGGTAGGGCCTGACTGCCACCGGGAAACTCTGATGGAGGAAAAAGGGAAGGCCAGGGTGAGGTGAGGTGAGGCTGGCAGCAGGAATGGAAATGTTGGGTTCAACCTCAGCTGTGGTTCTCTTGGATTCCTTGTGTTTCTCAGCACCAGCTCAGGGACAGGCAGGGACTGCAACTGAAGCAGTGTGTTCTGTCTGCGCCCGGTGTCTGCTGTGTGGCAGCATGGAACCCCCCCGTCCTGCTTCGCCACGAGTTCTCAGTGATGCTGTGAGAACAGCAGAGACTTTGAGTGGCAGTGACTGAGGGAGCTGCCACAGCCTTTGGGAGACGAACTGCGCTGCCTGCATGGATGCCACAGATCAAAGGCTGTCCTTGAGGGAACTTCTCTGAAGCTGCACTTCAGTTTACCTTTGAATTTGAGGCAGAGGCAAAACTTACTTGAACTTGTTCCAGTGAAACGATGGGGGATTAATTAGTTAACGAATACTCAGAGATGCAAACTAAGAGCTAGTTGTTCACGCTACATTGAGGCCAGTATATCGTCCTGAACTCCATCTCTCTGTGCCTGCCAAGGATTTTTTACTACTACACAGGTGGATGTGTTTTCAGCAGAGGCTTCCACATGGAAGATTTTAAGAACTAAAATAAAAAGCAACTCCAGGTTTGAAATCGTGCTGCCAGGGAGTGTTTGCGAGGAAGCAGCCTGATAAACAAGGAAACTTGACGAGTTGCAAAGAGGTGAAAATCTACAGTGTGGCAACAATTCCCAGCCTGTGAGAGCCTCGCTGTGGTCCCGGCCACCGTGGGCTGACTACAGGATCGCCGTTATTACGGGCAGCCTCAGGAAACTGGGCTGGACTGAAAAAGTAACAGTGATGTGAAGTTTGTCTGAGTCACTGACTGCATCCCCTGTGGTTCTCTCAGAGCAACTGCTCCTGCAGGAAGGCAGAGTAGGGTGCAGTGAGCGAAAGCTGCTCTTTCTGGTCACCACGAACTTCAGATCTCCTCCCCTAGCCTCTCCCAGTCTTTTGTACTTTCCCTGCTACTCCATCCACTGCAGCATAAACTGGCAGAGCAGCAGTTAGAAGCCCTGCTCTGAAAGGACTTGAAAAGCCTCGAAGCCGGCAGCAGCCATGAACATGAAAACCGCGCTCGTGCTGCTCCTCCTGGCCCTGGCCACAATCTTTGCCCTCGTCTGCGTGCTGCTGACCCGGGCACGGGCCCCCGGCGCCTGCCAGCAGCAGCCCTCGGCACAGGAAGAAGCGGACGACGGCCACAGCCGGGTCTTTGCTGACCTGACGCCCGAGGAGCTGGCACAGGTGGTGCAGTACCTGCGGGGCAGCCTCAGGGTGCCGCTGGCTGATGCAGCGCGTGCCAAACCCTCCGACAACTGCATTGCCTCCGTGGACGTGCAGCTTCCAGCCAAGGCAGAGGTGCTGCGGTTCCTGGACGCCGGAGGGGCTCGCCCGCCCCGGGAGGCACTGGCCGTGCTGTACTTTGGGGCCCAGGCAGAGCCCAACATCACCGAGTACGTGGTGGGCCCACTGCCAGCACCAACGTACCACCGGGAC
>PPHD01003944.1:489-29931 GCA_002909625.1 Bambusicola thoracicus | reverse complement strand
TGGGGAGGCAGCAGGGAGACTGCAGGATTTGGTGCGATTGGTGTGATTTGCCACGGTTCCACAGCACACAGGAGGCAGAGCCAGAGCTTGGTCTGCAGGGCCAGTTGGCAATGTAGAACCTGTGCTGCCCAGCTTACCCTTGCAGGGCTCACTCCTACCTCTGTAGAGCCACCAGATCCCTATCCACTCCCAAGAGCGTCCAATCTACAGGCAATACAGAGCCTGTGCATTGATCTGCTGGAAGTTCTCTGGCTTGACTGGTGGGAAGCAGAGAAACGTGGTGATGCACCTGGTGCACAAAATAAATAGCATCAAATGCATAAAGTAAATCCTTAAAAATACAAGTAAATCCCTGTCTTTCAGAGAGACAGTGTGGCACAGGGAGCTCTCTCTGGGGAGAGGAGCCCATGCACACACGTGCACCTCTCCCTGCTGCGGCCTGAGCCGCCAGCTGCAGCACCA
This sequence comes from Bambusicola thoracicus, assembly GCA_002909625.1. Taxonomy (NCBI): domain Eukaryota; kingdom Metazoa; phylum Chordata; class Aves; order Galliformes; family Phasianidae; genus Bambusicola; species Bambusicola thoracicus. The sequence goes on along the minus strand of PPHD01003944.1, from coordinate 29,469 downwards.
AACCTCTGCAGCACTGCCAGCAGCCGCACAACGCGGGCCCATTCCCTCCAGGCACAGCAAACGTTTTCATCTGACAGCTACAATTACTGTAATTTTCTAGAACCTCCCTCGCACAAAATGTTTAGGCTAAATTAACAGCTTTAACAAATCTTCACCAATGTAGTTATTAACAGGTAGAAAGCTACACCTTCCCACGATGACAATAACGCCCCTGGTATTTCCACGTGGGAGAGTGCAGGGCTCAGAGAAACCTACAAATCTAATCCAGCAGCCCAAACAGGCATGCTTGCACCAAGAGCCATGGGGTGCAAACGGTGAATGGTGACACGGGTCTCAGCCAGCAGCACATGGAGATGAGCTGCAAGGTGCCGCTGTGTCACACATGTATACAGCAAAACACGAGCCGACACAGGTGACAATGGAAGGGAAAGGATGGAGGGTGCTGCGGTGTTGTTGGGTTCCCCTGGAAGGCACTGCTGGGGGCCAAGGCATCAGGGCACCTCCACATGTGGCAGACTTGTGTGTGCTGCCCCCCGCCCATCACTGCTCCGTCATTTGTCCCACAAGGGCTGTGCTCTCTGGGTCTCCTCTGTTGGCTGTGGCTGTCCCCAGCAATCCAAGCACCAACCCAGCAAAGTCCCAGGCACTCAAGAGTACAGGCTGCACCCATCACATGCGTGAATGTCTTCTCAGCAACTCCTGAAGCAGGGCTGCCTTTGAGGCCACCTTGATTGCTCTAGCATGGGCAGAGAGAGCCTTTCATGTCCGTGCATGTAACAGCAGGCTTATGCATTTTGGCAGCTCCTGTCAGACAAGAGATGTGGATTTCTGCACATCTTTTAGTAATCACCTCCAGCAACCCACAACTCAATCCCTCATACTGCTTCCCTGGACAATGCTGCCCTGTCAGCTGGCCAGCCTGCAAACTGCCCAGCCTCCATCACTCCAGCCCTCACCAGGGACACATCTGTCTGCCCTGATCAGCCTCTCTGAGTCTCCCAACTCACCTGGCTGACACATTTCCTTCCCAGCCAGCACCAGCACAGCAACACCAGAGCTGCCCTCAGCTTTTGGGGCTACTGGGAAGGCGTATCTAATTGTGCAGAAGCACTAAGAAAGGCAAGAAAGAAGCAAAATGAGTGTCTGAGTGCACCGATGCTGATAGGAAGGCAGTCTGGCGGGGCTTCTCCCAGTCCCCCTGCAACTGCCTTGGCACTGAGCTTAGCAGATGCTGGGACAACCCACAGCTCCAGTCCCACAGCTTCCTTGTGGTACTTTGCCTATATGGGGCAAGCCAGTGGTGAATGAACAAAGAAGCAAGTATGAAAAACCACAGGAAATGACTTGATGTTATGAATACTAAATGTTCTTTCTTGTCATTGCAGTGCTGTGTGGTGCACAGAGCCCTACAGCCAGCGCAGGATCTCCCCCGTGCTGCGTATCAGGAGCACAGGCTGAGGGTAGGGCTGATATATCCTACCTGCTAAACAGGTTTTCTTCAGTCTGGTATTGATCAGCAGTGCCCAGGGCAGTCAGCACAAAGAATAACTCCATCTACACATAAACAACTTCAGACAGACTGCTGTATTCAACTGGCAGGAAAAAAAGAGCCTGTACGATCCTCATTTGCACCAGCTGAATGCTAATGCAGCAAGCGCCTCTGCCCACCCCACGGAACAAAACACAGCCAGAGATGCATTTCATTAATAATTCCCTCTCTGCTCTCCATTCAGAAATGAATGTTAAGTCAGGTGCGTTCATTTGCCATAGCAGCACCTTCCCTGTGCAGCTGGCTGTTAAGGAGGCCTATGAGTCCATGTCAGGAGATGAGCTGGAAAGTTCACCTGGAATTCCTTGGTTCTGGGAGGAACCCACAACACTCTTCTGGAAAAAAGCACAGGGAGGGAAAGGCAATCCATGTCCATCTCCCATTTTTGAGGCATTTTCACTGTTCTCACTCATAAAACACAAAATAATACACCTAAATCCGTAACAGGAGCACAAAGAGACCCATGATCCCAGTTCAGGGTGACTGGGACGTGGGGAGGAGAAGCAGAATAAACCACCAGCACTCATGATGCCTTTTCCACTCCAAGTCTCCCAGGCAATATCTGTACACAGAATCCTCGACTCCAGTTTGCCAGAACCCTTGTGAGAGCCTCAGTGGTCTCTGTGTAGCACGGGTGAAACAGCATCATCTGCACGTTCATCTACCATAGCTCTGTGCGAGTTCAAAAGCATCTCAGCCCTAATTTCCCAAGACTGGGAACGTGTTTCAGGCTTGCATCTCACGGCGTGCTGTCTGGCTGCATTTGTCAACATTTACATAGGTCTGCACTAGAGAGAAGTGCCATTGTGTTTGTATTATTTTCTAACCTCTCTTGTTTGGTAGGTCAAGGAATCATTTATTGGCACTCTCATACTTAAAACAGCTTCAGTAGCCATTTCTGAATACAAAAGATTTTGATTCTTGAACAAAGATTCAGTGGCTCAGATCTTAGAGTCTTGTTCTGAGACTGAAATGAAAAACAGCCTGAAGAGCCCTCTTTCATCTCTTCCATTATAGAGAGACATTTGCCTCACAATCAGTCCCGACACTGAGTGGAGCAACGCTGTTTGACACACAGACAGACGTCTGTCCCAGCCGCAGTGAGCACCGCCCTTCAGTGTCTGGTGCTGCCCCTGGAGCTCTGAGATCCGCACCATGCTGAGACGGGGTAAATTCTGCCTGTGGGAACACCCCACACAGAAAGGGATGATGGCAGAAGGCTGCCTGGGAACACAAGTCCAAAGCCCAGTCTCTGCAGGAAGAAAGGTTCCCATTATGGGCATTTCAGGCCATGCTGATACACAAAGATGCCCTTATCTGGGAAGCCACAAGCAGACTGCTCTCTCCTGGTGCATAACGCAGTTGGAAAGCAGGGGGCTGGACACGTACCTCCAAACTGGGATGTGTTCAATGACATCCAAGCACCGTAAGACTGTTTTGCCTTAATTGCCTTTTTGCCACACCTGAAATTAGCAGTGCTGCTTTAAGAGAGCATGCTTGGAAAACGACATTCAGGGCACCTGTCCCATCCAGGACCTGGAACCTCCCTTGGCCCCACCAACCACATCAGGAGCCCTGGCACCTCCTGCTCACTGTGGCCACCAGCCTGGGCTATCAGCGGATAAGTTACACAGCCAAAGATTAAGCTCCTGCTTTTCCGCCACTCGCTGTGCTAAAGCCAGAGCTGAGACTTCACAAACAAAGGGCATCTGAAGAGGAGACATTCAACATCCTGTCTGTCAGAACCCCACAGCGTAGATGAAAGACCCGAAGACCCCCTTTGGTTTGTCAGGTCTTAACTATGTTCACAGTCTATCATTTCACAAGGCCATATTCAGACACACTAAAGCCGTCAGCATCACCAGACATTGCAAACAGGGAAAGCAGCAGATGCCCCTAGCAGGCTGTTCCAGTCTAAGCTAGTGATGGAGAGCAGGGACAGAGGGGAACTGGGAACACCTGAGCACAGCCTGGTCTGTTTGCATTGTTTTCTGCCCTCAAGTGGCCACCCACACCCACTTGACTTGACCATCTCTCAGTGATACCTTTCAGTAGCATAACCACCCTGCTCCCTCAGGGCAGATCCTGACCCACTGCTGCCTCTGGGGTTTGGATGGGACACAGAACTCAGCACAGTCAAGCAGGGAACACCAAGCACAGCAAAGCATGTTGCTGCATCCCAAACAGGGCTGGTTCTCCCAGCTGCTTCCATGCAAGTAACGCAGAGGCATTCCTGCACACACCATCCAGAACTGATGGATGTATGGGGAATGCAATGGGCGCTTTCTCCCAACTCTTCCCCATCACGGCCCCTTCACACTGGCCAGTGCTCAGGTTCAGAGCAGTGCTTCTTAACTACATCCACCACAGCCTTCCCTGGGGTTGCCAGAGCTCCACAGACGGCCCCCCACCCACATTCCCACACAGATGGTGCTGATGCATGGCTTTGAGGTATTGATTTCCCCACAAAAGCAAACACTAGTTCTTGGAGAGCAAGTATGATCCTGGTTTTAATTTGTGGCTCATGGCACTTACCTGGGAGTGTTGCACATGACAATACCATTGGGTCAAGAGAGACACCACAGCTTATTTGTGGACTGTCCCAAATCGCACATACACATCATTAATAGAATTCAATCCATTGACATTAGAAAGGAAAAAAACAAGACCCACTTACTTGAAAATCTGACTGCAGCCGTTTGACTGGTGACAGCCCCTAGGGAGCTGTGGGACACACAGGAGTAATTACCCTCAGCATCAGCTCTCTCAGAGTATTTACTGTCCTTTGCCACAGCCTGTGATGAGATGAAGAGCGATCCATTTGGAAGCACATGCAGATGTTCCTGCTCCACTAGCGGAAACCCATTCTTCTTCCATGTGATATTGATCACCTGCTCAGCAGGGGCCAGGTTACAGTCCAAAACCACAACTTGGTTTGGCTCCAATATCACCTTTGCAGGACCTGCACTACAGCTCAGCTCCACAGAATCCCCTTCCAACAGCCTCCCTGCAAAGAGAAGACAGCATTTCTTCAGGGGTTGCTCTGCTTTTTCAATAACATTCCAGTTGTACAGAAGCGTGGTTATGGATAAGACATGACATTCAGCCCCATAGTACAGCCAGCACCTCCCACGACAGCAGTGCACTACCTTCTCCATCATACATCTCTTGGGCTGCAAGCACAGCCTGCACCTCTGCTGCTCCCCACCATGCCCAGCAGCAGCCTTTTATCCACACTTGCTTTTTCCGTCCTGGGTTCAAGCACAGAACAACTTTAAGTCAGAGACGATGCAGCACAGGCCCCAACCCCACCTTCACCTTCCAGAACTGCCCATAAAGTAGCAAAGATTCCCTCCCCCCTGCCTCCTCGGAAGGATATTCCTACTGCAAATCGACAGCCCAAGGGGCAGCCCCATGTTCTCAGCCAGCTCAAACCCTCAGGTTTGCAGCCGTGTGCTACAGCCGCAGGCAGAGCGCTGAGCGGCCGCGGGCTGAGCTGCTCTGAGCTGAGCAGGGTCGGGGCTGGCCCACTTCCAAACCCCTGTACTCATAGGAGAGCTCCACCTCTGAAACAAGGCTCAGCATTTCCTAAAAGAATATTGCCATTAATAAAATGCATTTGCCGTTAGAGTTCTCCAGAGACACTAAGTCAATGTTAGCTGGCAGCGCTGCTTCCACACACCAGCAATTTCAATCTCTGCTGCACTCAAACCATCACCATCCACTCTTTTTATGGCTCTGCTCCAAATTATTTTGTCACTGCTCCAATCAGAAATGTTTCCTGCCTCTATAACAAGTTTATCAACACTGGATATGAACCACATGGCTCCCTGCCCGTCTCCAATCGCAGAAGGCTACAGATTAATTTTATAGGAATTCAAACACTCTATTAAACCTGCTACTACCTACTGCTGATAAAAGGGCTGCCTTTTAAAAGCGCGTGCGTTAAGCAAGCAATTAGGGGCAATGACACGCAAAATTACACGTGCGGGGAGATGGAAACTCCGGGTGTCCCATAAGGAAGGGCCCTGCCCTGCCCACACTTGGGGCTCATTTGGTGCCCAGCCAAGCACGCAGGGACAGGTACTCATTAGGAGGCTCCAGCTTTCTCCGTGCTTTGCCCTTTACCTCCTCCTTTGAACCACCGCAGCCAGCAGTGTCACATCAACGCACCTTGAGCATCAGGTGGCTCACGCTTCTCGCCAGGCTCTCCTGCCCATCTCTCTGCAAGACAGCCTGCATCTCTGTCCTATTTTCTGCTTTCCTCAGGCTGCAATTTTAATGGTATTTTGCTGAAAATCCTCCTCCTCTCAGCGAGGCGCAGTGTGTGGGGACAGCTGGCAGCTCCGGCAGCCAGGAATAGAGCGGAGCTCGGCGGAGCTGCTTCCTACGCCAGCACAGGTTGGCAAGAAGCAATTATCAGCCTCTCAGGCTTCCGTCTTCTGAAAACCAACCTGCCTGCAGTCCGAGCAGACAGCACCACAGCACAAAAATATGTGGTGTTCTTTTTTTAATAGTGATGACGTTTCTATACCCCTGAACATTGCGCAGATCTTTTCTCCAAAGTCAAAACCCAGCAGGATCCAAACTGCCAGCTGAAGAAAGAAGCACTTACACAACTCATGGCCAGGCTGCAGACCCAGCTCAGGTCCCTGTGCTGCAGCAAGAGAGCAGAAATATTCACTGGAGGGAAATGCATCTGAAGCTGAATGCACAGCCCAGGAATATGCTAACCAAGGCATGTGCTTACAACACATGCAGGGGATCCTCCACAAGAAACCGGTGCTCTCTCCGCTTCTGGCATTAAGATTTGGTGCACGTGCTGAGCTGCACGTGTGAATGCAGTCTTGCTGGACAATGACAGGAGGAGGTTGCCTCAGTGCTTCACCCCAGTGATCTCACACTTGCACAAGACCTTTAAAGAGTGGTAGTCGCTCATTTCCTGGAAACCTGTTCCTACCACATAACCCGCTCAGTAACAGCAGCAACTAACCTCCAGGGTATCAGTGTCTCTACTTGCACACGTCTACAGCACTGCCAAGCGACGCAGCCTCCATGTGATGCTGAGAGATACGTGAGTGCTCAAACTGCTGCCCTTCATCCCAGGAGCACCGTAAGTGCTTCAGACCAAGAAGCCAAGTAAAAGCCCCAATATGCTCACAACCTGTGACATCGGGCTGCTCTGACAGGTGAGCACGGACTGCCCTCAGCCACCCAGCCTCTTCAGCCCCCAGTACTGCAGGTTTTTGGGGACAGGCCCTTGGCACACACAGGGATTGGGGCAGCAAGTGCCCAGGACTCAGATGTAGCATTGCAAAAGCTCTGACAACACTTCTGATGTTCGAAGAACTGTATAAGCACTCTCTGATTAAACAGAACATGCCTTCCGGGCTCTGAAAATGTAGGAGGAGGTCTGGTTCAAAACACCGCCCTAAATTAGCAAGCCTGACAATGAGATAAAAACGCTTTCAAGGAAAAGGATCAGAAGAGAGTAAAAGTGAGATCAAAGACGAATGAAATCAGGAATGTTGAGTGCTTACAGAAGCTGCTGGCTCTTTCCAACCTCCATTCTTCATCGTTCAGTGACAGAAATAGATACAACCCTGCTTAAACACAGCCCCACGCAGCCTGCCTCACCTTCGCGCTCTTACCTGCCGGAGGTAATGAACGAGTGAATGCAGGGAAGCCACCCCACACAGCCACCTGCCTCGTGCAGCAAGCACAGCTACTGCAAGGGAGAGCTGCAGCAGAACAGAAGTGGGCTGCTGAGCCAGGAAGACTTCTCATGTCTCAGCTCAGGGCAGGTGGCTCAGCTGCAGACCTGTGCTATGGAGCTGGAGAGCTTGTTGCCTTTGGCTTCACCAGGATGCAGTTTCAAGCATCAAAGCCTGGCAGAACTGCAAGTTTACAGCTCATGGATCTCCGAGTTGAGGCCATGAAACCCTGTACAGCATTCCCCTACGGAGGGCAACAGAGCTTCTACATTCAAAGCAGGCTTTTACATCACAGCACGCAGATCAACGCTCAGAAATTGCCTAACACAACTGAGAACATTCCAAAATAACTCTTTGGAAGATAAAGTAGGGAAAAGGGGACCAAAAGCAGAGAGGGGATTTACTGGGAGAGAACAGAGATGTCTGTGTCTGTCCGGTCCCAGGTAACAGGCAGAGCTCACAATGAACCTCACGAAGGCCAGCAAATCACTGAGCTGTCCCAAGGCAGTCAGTAGTGGTTCAGGACTAGAGATATACATGCTAATACACACATACACGTAGGTATATGCAGCATCCGTATGCACACACACGCAGTTCTTGGAGGAACGTAAGCATACTGAAATATTAACATGCTCTGAAATGGAGGGCCTTCAATGCAGCAAGGTAAGTGGTTTGCTCCCATGAAAACCACACTCTCCTCTGGCCCCAGGTGTTTTATTCTCTCCCATGTTGCCAACACCAAGGCTACACTACGCACAAAAACAGCCCAAAAGATAAAAACGGTCCTTTTCTCCCAGTCTGTTTCATCATTCCTCACTCCCACTACCCATCCATCCACCTCTGCTGCCCACGCGTACTGAAAAAAAGAGTGTCTCCTGTTGAGCAGAAAAAAAATAATCAACCCCAAAAAAACCCCACCCACAAAGCAGGGCCTTGCAGACAAACACAGGCTGTAAGACCTTTAAGGCACAGCCCCTGCCAGCAGCAGCCTTCATTCCAGACCCCGCGCAGGCAGCTACAAACCACGTTAAAGCAGCCAACATCTCCTTCCCAAAGCACGCATCTCAACGCACAGCCAAAAACAACTCCTACATCTCCTTTCCTTTGCATCAAATGGAGGCAGAAATTGTCCGACTTACTATTGAGCAAAGGGGAAAGAATCAATTCTCCTTCTTTCATGATTACAGAACTGTAAATAACCAGGTGAAGTGTGAGCTAGCTACACAGTGAGGTTTGACAGATCCCTGACATGCAATTACTTGGTCAGAGGCAGGGCCCTTGGAGCAGTGTTTTCACATCAAGAGATGCAGTACTCCAAGCCCATAAATCTGGTGGGAGCTTGTGCTCCGTGTCTGAGTCCGGCACAACACATCACTGGCTCCTTTATGCAGCTATTTCCCTGTCCTGGGGTCAACCACGCAGAGCAAGGAGGAAAGACCTACACAAGCGAGATGCTCGTTCTGGTGAAATTCTGGCTATCAGCAGTAAGCGTGCCCTTGAGCTCTGTTACATGGCACAAGCAAATAAAAGGTTACTGTTCAACAGGAGACCAGAGGCTTCGTTTGGAGATGTCCCAGCTTCAAACGTGGCTCTGCCATTAATTCACCAGACAAACCCATCCCAGCTGGGCAGCACAGCTTTTCTCTAGCTGGTCATAGCACCTCCTCACCACAGGCACAACCTTATTTCCACCCAGCAGCCCCTCATCACAGCCAAGGCCCTGTCCTCACCCCAATGGGCTGTCCCAAAGACAGACAGAAAGGCAGTGTCTGGGGGCGATACCCCATCTCATTGGGCAAACTAGCTGAGCAAGAGGAAGCCAAGGTTTAAGCACCTGCAGTCTTCTTCAGGACTGAGCTGGGCACAGTAGACATCAAGCCAAGCTCCAGGCACTGTCAGGGTGCACTCCACCACATTCACTTAGGGCTACATCCAAGCAGACAGCTTCACACACCCACTGAACCTGCTATGTCAGCTGATTCAGTAGAAGAGTCAGCTTGCAGTCAGCTCTCCTGCTCTTGGAGCACCAAGACCAAACAGTGCTACTAGTGGCACGGCCATCTGACATCCTGCAGCAGAGACCATAGCCTCACCTGCTGCCACAAGAGCCCCAAATCCAGGTGGGACCCCACCAGTTCCAGAGTCCCAAGGCCCTGTTGGCTCTGTAACCTCCTCCAGACCATTCCTACTGGCTGGCAATTGCAAAGTTCAGACCTTCACTTCAAGTGCAGGGTGGGTATCTTTAGCACAGCTAAAACTTAAGGCCAAAGCCATTTAAGCAGAGCTGCTGACAGCCTCCAGCACCTCTAAACAAAACCGTCAGTGCCTCTAACCCAAAACAAATAAAGTTGCACCGAGCCAGACAGGACCCGTTACAGCACAGGCTGTACGGGGAGATTAATACTTCACAGGGAGCAAAGTACAAGGGTTTCGAATCTGACACACTTCCAGAGCTGACATCACTCCTGGCTCTTGGCAGCCAGAGATTTTCCTGGGGAGCTGCTGTGCTGCAGGTCCCACGGCCTGGAGCCCGGCCAGCGCGTTTCCTATTCCACACACATCTGGCACTTTGGAACCCTTGTGCACCTTGCAGAGCTGCAGCCAAAGAATACCTTCTCAGGAGCGAGGAAAGCAGCTCGGGCAGAGCACTCGTCATCGTGTGTGTTCTGTGGGATACGGGGCTGCAGAAGGGCTGCTCCCCGCATCCTGCAGGAGGTGGCAGGCATTCAAGAGGCAGTTTAAGCCTCTGTGCTGTCACCCCTCTTAATTTATGTATTTATTTTGGATGCTGAACTTGTGGAACTCAACAGCACAATTAATCTCATTTAAGTGGGAGCGAACAGCACCATAGAAGAAGTGCAGTTATTACTTAACAAAGGGCTTTCCTAACTATCAGCAAGCCAACTACTGCGCTATTGTTCTGCTGCAACCTCACCTTCTGCTGATGCTCTTCAGACACTCTTAGAGCCACAGAAAGTCTTTAATTTCACACCGTCTAACTCAGAGAGCAACCCTACTTCAGAGCATTCCAATTAAAGCAGCACAAAGGCTTCTTTCTTTTTTGAAATTGTGCATTGACAATTAGAAGCCAACAGCTTGGTCTCAGCCCATTCTGGGAGTAACTGCACTTGGCAATGAGTAGCCCAGAAAGAAATCTGCATGGAGATCTCAGCCTGAGCACTCAGCACCCCCACACTGACTGCAGGGCCCAGGGTTGGAGCTCCAGTCCTCCAATGCATTTAGGCACCATGTCCATGATTCCCCCCAGCCTCTGAAAGCAGTTGTGCACATGAACCTCGGGGTTCTTCCCAGGAAACATTCTTCCATCCAGCTGTAACCAGGCCTGTGAGGCAGAGAGGTCGAGACCCTCCTGGTCCCTTCCCAATGCTGCTACCAGATGTTACTGGAACTTTCCAGCTTGCGATGCAATGCAAGCAGGCTAAAAGTAAGAAAGCAACACCTTCAGCTTGTATTCAGCCACTCTGGAACGGAAGGCTCCTAAAACCACCTTCATGTCTAAAACCACCTTCAGGGCTGCTGGAAAGCTCCTTTGATTAACAACACCTGATAACTATGTGCAGCAGAGCTATCCCAGCACTGAGCAGTCCATGGCAGTGGGAAGCATGCCTTCCCCTGTCGCTGTACATACAGAGCCTGATGGCTTATTTAATAACACACCACCTCCCACTGCAGAGGGGACACACACCCAGGCAGCACAAGGGGCTCTCAGATCATCTCCTGCCTCTGAGGGCACCGCAGCCTTTCCCAGCAGCCCAGCACTGTGAGCAGCCTGCATGCAGCACCATGGGGGCAGGGGAACTGCAACAACATCCCCTTCCTACAGCTCCACTTCACTTAATTATAGACATCTTCGCATCTAACAGTTCTTTACGAGGCTTGGTGGCTTTGGGACATCGATCCTAACCCATCCACTTCATAGTGGTCCATTATTATATTTTCACATGTATACAAAGCCCTTCCATTTAAAAGTTAAATTAATCATAATTCATTGATTTGTTGTAGCACGCTCTAAATGCAGTTCTCCCTAAAGAACCGTGCTGGGCAAGAGCTCTTTGGCTTTGTTCTGTTCAAATTCCTGCTTAAAAACAAGGGAGCAGAAGGGATGGCATGAAAAAAACCCAGCACTATCTGAAACAAATGAGATGTCGCATTGCTGTTTATAGGCTGTATCTGAAAAGCCTGATTTTATCTAAAGCTGTAATTAAGGTAAATAGGTTAATGACTAGACTCACTTAGATAAAAGTGAAGGCTGCTGAAGCCCCTGGTAAATGAGTATCTTTGTGTATAAATATCACATACCAGGCATCAAAGAAATAAAGCAGCTGAAAAGGTTTCCATCTAAGTGGAAGGATGCTTCTGATGCTCCTATTGCTGAAGCCAGCTGCAGCTGCTCCTTTCAGCCACCCGAGACCACAGCCACCGACCTGCAGTGGATGTCACCCTGCTGACTCTAAGGTGGCCTTAAGAGTCCAACCACTGAAGAGCAGAACTGATTTCTAGGAAGGACTAAACGCTCTCGTGCTTCCGTGCAAGCATCAGGTTGGCCAAAGCGTCTACAGATCGCAACAACCAGTAGGGAAAAACACAAAACCAGCCCTCAGCTACGCTTGGGTTCATCAAGATGTGTGTTATTCCAATGCATCCCCTGCAAACAGATAGTTCAGAAAGATTAAGCAAATCAATAGCACTAATAATTTATTCATTGTGTTGAACTGTCAATAGCAATCATAATGCTAAAGTGCCTGACTCTTACATGAAGGTGAAGCCTTTCCATTTCCTTCTCTCTGACCCCAGGAAGGCTTTTGAAACAGCAGCTGAAGTGCAGAGCGGGCTCTGCAGAAGCCTCCACCTCCAAGCTGTCACCCTCCTCTTTTCACAACCCTATGAGACAGAGCTGAGATGACCTCTGCAGAAGCTGCTGCAAGCGTGGGATGCATGGTGAACCCAGGACAGAGCCTTGGGTTTGCATTCATACATTTACAGTGTAGAGGCATATTAAAATTACAAGCTTGAACAAACACACTGGAACAATAACACATCAGAGTCCTGTAATTGGGCCCTGAAATATACTTAGTGAAAAATACAGACCAGCTGCAATGTTGGAAATGCTCCTAATGCAATCCAAGGTAATTATTGGTAACAGACCATCAAACAAGTGCATTAATATGCTCTGATCAGAGAGAGAATCAGATGGGCAGTCTGGCACAGCAGCCTGTACCTGCAAATTATGTAAATGATTGGAAAGAGCAAAGCCCCAAAGCCCTAGAAACACTAACTGTAATGAAAGTTATTAAATGCTATTTTTGTTATCCGCTGGTGTTAACATTATAGGGCCCATTTGCTGAGGTAACTGTAATTTTGCTGCTGAGCAGCAGGCCGAGCTGAATAAGCCAGAGATTTGCCATTTTAAAGGGCTCCATCAAGCTAAAATGACTGCCTGGGATTTGCATGATTTCCTGGACAACATTTAAACACTCACGGCATTTTTCCACCGACGTTCGAAAGGAAATCCACTCACGTTGCTTTTGTTCGAGGCAGAAGTTCCTGGTTTTATTTCATGCACCACGTACATGTTTGATCTGCAAACATCATAGGAGAGCCTGAAAGGATCTCCTGTTACGACGTTATCTATTTCTGCACTTGAACTATTTAAGTCAAGCGTATTTTTAGGACATACTTTCATCTTTCAATGCTTGAGAAAGCTAAAAACATGCAGCACGATACAATCTGCAGTAATGCCTCTTGAGAACAGTCAACTAGAAAGTAACATTATCAAACAGAGGATGCAAAGCTCTTTCACCTATGGGCAACAATTACAACTCGAGTAGGTTTTGTGCTGTTTTCCCCAGTTAGCAATTTTACATAATCCACAATATAAATAAAAACACACTGGATGGAACGGCGCCCAGAGAACGCATCATCCCTCAGCTCTTCACCGTCCTACAGAGTGGCACTGTGCTCCATTTCAAACCTTGGGTGAAGAGCTGAAGGCACAGAGGAGCGGCACGACACGGGGATGTGCTGCAATCAATGCAGACAGCCCCAAGAAGCAGGAGGACACACAGCTCAGCAGTGACATCCACACACAGAGGATGCTGCAGCCCAGAGCACAGCCACCTCTCCTGAGCGTTTCCACTATTTGCACCGAGCTCAGGAAATTACAGTGATATTTTACGGTTAATGGTTGGAACAGGACCTGTGAAGTCCTTCTTGCAGCCCCATTTGCAACACAAACACCAATGACAGAGTGGCAGATGGTCAGAAACACTCCCCCAGAATATTCAGGCGATTCTACTTGAATCCATGCCCAAATCATTTAACCTTAATGGATTCTTTCATTAACAACCAAAGAAAGGGAATCTGGTTGCCAGGACATTAAAATCACTTTTTCAATTACACCGTTATAAAATCGAACAAATTAGCTGTAATTCTTAGCTGCAGCCTAAATGAAAGCACGACTTTATGAAAGAAATGAAAATTGATTTGGATTAGTGGGCATCGAGGGCTTTTTAAAAATTAACAAGATTCTTATGACTTCATAGCGTGGATGGATTAGCTGGAGGGTTTGCTGCCCTGCGTTTGGTACCTGCCAAGGCACCGCAGCTGGCCCCACTGCATTTGTTACAGCGGGTTCTAATTAGACTAAGGGAAGAGGATGCAAAGATTGAAGCTGAAACCCAATGTCTGGGGAAGATGAGTGGTGCCCACATGCACCTGTCGGACCTGCCCCAGATGGGGCCTGGCAAAAAGGAGGGAAATCAGAACCTCTCAGCTGTAGCAGGACATGGCCTGCCGGCTGTATTGCTGTTTGGGGTGCTCTCACTCCAGGATCAAGGCAAAAGTGCATCGGATGCTTCACAAAAAATAAAAACCAAGCCCAAGATTCTTGCTGCAAAGAGCACGCAGCCTTAATACAGACTATTTAGCTTTACTTTTACACCGCTGCAACGGAACAGGAGAGTGCACTCATCAAATTACTGTGCTTCTGCTGAATGGCAGCAAATGCCAGGGTAGGGAACAGTAATTTCCAGCTAAAAGCGTCGGACCTTCCTGACCCAGGCAGCCAGCACAGATGAGCACACTCGACCATACTTGGGAAATCTGCCCTCCCAGGCTCACTGCTCCTGGCAGAAGCTGGCACTTCTCACCACACTGCACACACACCAGCACCCCTCCGTCCATCAGCTGAGATTTACAAGTGCCTATGGGGCCTTCTGCGCATCCAACGATTGTCTAGGAGAAGCAGCTTATTATTACAATTATTAGTAACAATTATACAACTATTATATATGTTAATATATGTCAACAGAATAAGAATATTAACATATTCTCTACAGGGTATTCCACAGAATTAATGAGATCTAGTAATGAGACTAACCTCTCTGACATCTTGCTGATGCTTATTTCTAAGCAAGCAACTAAATTCAGCACGCATCTGCTCAGGGAGAGCACCGGGCTGCAGCTAACTCAGTACCTGTAGGTCAAAAGGACACGAATGCTGATGAACAGAGGTTCGCAGCTCGCTTGGAGCAGTGATGGAAATGGTAGACATCCATTTGCTTCTGTTACCCACGCTATCAAGCTAGTACCCTCCTCCACAGGAACTGGCAGACAGTTCTGAGCAACCACGTCTCAAACCACACCAGCTGTCTCTGCAATGAATGCCAATCAGTCCCTGAGAGCTCTCTGCCTTTGCCATATTAATTCAAGCGCTTCACAGGGCCGTCCCTATTTGCAGACCCACCTCTGCTCCAAGACCTTCATGCTTGGCATGCTGCAGGCCGAAGACAACTCCAATGCTGTTACCAGGACACAGCTCTGTGAGCATTTTAGCAGGGCTTCCCATCCTTTGGAACCTTCCCATCACTCTCAGTAGCCAAGGAAAGAGAAACAAGCTCTCCCCAATGCACTGAGATCAGAGGCAGCCCTAAGTCCAAGGAAGTGCTCTCGGGACAGCGCCAGGGGTACACAGATTGGGCAACTGCAGCGCTGTTTTGCAGCCTGTCTCCTCTGCAAGCTGGGCAGCTCTGGAACAGCAGACAGCTCACATCATTTCAGCACCCTAAGAGCCTCTGGTGTAGTGAAACCAGCAGGAAAATTCCTCCAGACTGAGGATGGAGGACTCAGCCTTAGAGAAGTTCAGAACAAAAGCAGCACTTATGCCTCACCCATGAGACAACACAGCACACGATGCTGCCTCCCAGAAAACGATTTCAAAGCTGCTCACCTCGCAGCCCCACCTCCGGGCACGCTTTCACCCGCTTCTGTTCTACAGTGGGTATTTGCATGGATACAAAGAGCCCCATCTCTCAGCTGCTCATCTCCACCTGCTGTGTACCCTTCCCCAGCAGAGGACAGACTACACGGAGGGCCTGTTTGCATGCAGACAGCCTCCAAGGAGCCCTGCAGAGGAACAGAGCACGTGAGCACCTCACACTGGGAAGTGTTCACTGGGAGATGGGCATCTTCAGGTCAGGTCAGTGTCTGAAATCACGCTGAGAACACGGTCAGCCAGGAAAAGCCCCGTGAGCGCTGGTACCCTCAAACACATGGAAGTGGGCAGGGATGGTAAACAATAGACTCAGCCTCTCCCCAAAAGCACGGTGGTTACAGCAGGTTAAGATCCTCTCTGAGGCTCTCGGCCCTCAATCTTCCTGCGATTTTTTGGCCCTTTTATACGCACATTAGCACTGTCCTGGCAGGTCAGTTCTGTGGACGCCCAGCCAACAGGGAGGCTGCCAGCACCCTGCGCTGGGTACCCCTCGGAGCGTGAGCCAGACAGCACTGTCAAAGGGCAAAGAATACACTCTGCAAACAAAGCCTCTTTGTTCCTCTAATTTTGTTCCAGTTAAGTCAGTTCAGCTGTTCCATATAACCAGTCAAAAACATTCAGCATTTCCCAAAGTATTTTAAGACTTCAAAGTCGTAAGTTGTGTTTTGACACTTTTAAACTGCAATAGCTTTTTTTTTCTTTGCAGATTTCTTTTTGTATTAAAAAACAAAGCTGTTTAATAAATTAAGCTTTAAAACAACCACCGCTGCTCTGCTTTTATCATGGCTTCAATTAAAATATTGTTTCTTGAAGATAGCTAATGACTTCTGAATGTAAAACACAGAGTGTTACACTGAGAATGTTTTCAATGGATTCCATTTGTTAAAACTCCCAATTAAAACCAAACTCCAAGCAGGACAGGCTCAAAACCGGGGCGCTGTAAGTCGGCCCGTGTCACTCATCTGAACTCAGCACTTTCCAGCCTTAAAGGAATGTATTCACCCCCCAGAAATAAACTCTCATCCATATCCAGTGCTGTGATCCTGGCGACAGAGGACAGCCACCCTCTGAAAGAGCCGCATCCGCCCTCGAGGTGGGTCTGTGGGAGGTGGGGATTGGCAGCAGGGGGACACACAGGTAACCATGAGCTCCCTGTGGGAATGCATGGAAGGAGATGCTCGCAGTTATCTGGGTTCAACAGAAGCCACAGTGAGGGTGAGCACAAGCAGCTAACAGCTCTCCAGCACTCACCCATGAGGAAAATGCAGGAAAAGCACTGCTTAGACGAGTGCCCGGCAGCACGGCAGACGGGAGCTGATCGGGAGCAGGCTGTTCCAGAACAAAGCTTTCTGCATAACCCCGGCAACAGACCTGACCTTTTCATCTACAAAAAGCAGTCAACCACTGCTGAGCTCGTGAACGTGGGAGATCTGCCCCTGCAACTTGTTTTGTTAGCAGTGCTGGGGCCAAGGCAGCGCTGACAGTGATTGCCTCCTGTCAGGAAAGAGCTGAGCAGCTCGGGGACCAGACCTGGGCTGAAACCAAAGCTGCCCCAACTCTCCCTGCGTAACACAAGTGCCGACAGTGATCCCACACCAAACCAGAACTCGCGTCTTCAAAAGCAAACAAAAGAGGGTTATAAAAACTCATTAGCTGCTTGCGCTTACAACAGTGCTCTTCTGCAAAGCTGTAACACAGTGGGCACTGGGAAGCAAGCACACCTCTGAGCGCCTCTTAAAGGCAGTGCTGGGATGGACTGGGCCAGGCCAGCTTCGCAGTGCCAGCAGCACAAGCACTAATCCCTTCGTTTTGAGGCCAAAGCTCCGCTCACACAGTTCACAGTGCAGCCCACAGCCAGCTGTGTCAGCACAACCCAGAGAGCAGGATCAAGCAGCCGTGGGGAGGGAGCTTTTAAGCCCGCGATGCTGCCAAATGCTTCATATCACAGCCCTGCCTATTTGCATTTCTGCCTTGGGCCCCATCTGTAGCTTCCCAACCATGTAAAAGCTCTCCCCAGGGAGAAGGGAGGCCACTGTCCATTTGTTCAATGCGTCTCAGGCGCATCCAGTTTCAAATGAACTAGGTGGTAAAACCCCTAGCGCTAATCTCTGCGATGCAATTCTGAAGCTCTTGTCACCTGGGGGCAGAGAAAAATCCAAACTCGCCAAGCCTGGTCCAGCGGCTGTGCTCAGGCAGTGCCAGCAGTGCCCCCAGCCCTCTGGCAAGCAGCTCTGCCTCTTACCACCTCCAACGCAAGCACTCCGCTCTTCTCCACTTATTGGGAAATGCTGATTTACACTTCAGTTGAGGTGATCTTGTAAGGTAGGTCTCCAAATGCAGCCTCACTTAAAATCAGTTAGCAATAAGCACACAAGGAATAAAATACCTTCAAAACATGGTTACATCCCATGGCAGAAGCCTTAATGGGCTGTATTTTTAGCCCTGGAACAACCTGAAAGCCAGAGCTGATACTATAACTAATATTGCAACGCTGAAACTATGTCACTGCAAAGCTATTTCATTACAAGCCACAGCTCTCCTTGCACAGACAATTTCTTCCATGAGCCCAATTGAGTTGGTGCAAAGTTCACCAGCACGCACACGTGTATGGCAGCCAGAAATGAGCCCAGAATGCCATTTAAAATTGAGAATTGGGAAAAAGAATCCAAGAAATGCAGGCGACCGGTCCCTTTCAACACACATCTCAGCAGAGGTCACTGCAGTGACTTGGAGCTGGAGGAGGGCCAAGGCACCATGCAGGCGCCTGTCTGAGGTGGCACCCAGGCTCCACGCTGGCTGCGAGAGCAGAGGAGCTCAGGCTGAGACCACACATCCTCCTGGGCCTCCTGGTACTGCAGCAGTGAACACAGAGTGCCACCGAGCTCCACACCAGCCCCGTGCTGCACCTGAAGCCCTTCTCCCTGCCCCTTAGGGAAATGGCAATGACCTTTCTGATTTAAGTATGATGGTGCTGCTCTGACAGGCTGCAGGCTGGGCTGGGAGCAGCCGAACATCTTCCTGTTCCAAAGAATTGTAGATCAAAAACCTGAGCTTGATGAGAAGCTCATGGTTCAGACAGCACACGATAAGCAAGGGGTGATGTTGGTCATGCATGGTTTGCAGCAGTTGTAGTGTGGATGGCCTGCAAGCCTGGATCTCCAAAGACTTCGGTGGCTCTCAGCCTGCAGAGATGAACTGCACCGTGCTCTTCTGGAAGCTGCTCACCCCCGCACAACCCTGGAAGAGCTGGAGTGAGAGCACCCACACAATCCTTATCTCCCTCATTAGGAGGGAAAGAAGTTGCTCAAGGATCTAAAGCTGGCTGCTCCTCCGAATGAATTGCAAAACCATGTCAGGAAAGGTAAGCTATCTGCCAGCAGCCCAAACCACTCCTACCCGCAGGATAAGAAAGCTATTAGTACAAGCAATGAGACTGTTACATTGTTGTTTTACATGGCTATAATTTAACAGTTCCTCACTGTTTACTTTAGGAGATCTGCTCTTGAAAGGTCTATAAAATTATACATTCTTGATACAGTCTGAAAACATTGGCATACACAGGGATTTCTGTTCTTTAATAAATCCCATTCCCAAACTAGTAAACACCAGCTTATAGGAAACATCTTTTGTTTATTGAAACTAAGTTGCATGTGGACGTTTTAAACAAAAAGAAGGTGGGAGGCTGAAGGGAACTGACAGATTATGTTTTCCACTTTCATTTTGCCTTGTGTCTAAACAAACAGTTCCTAACAGCTTTGTTTTCCAAACCAACTTTCTCCCAGCTGCTGCCTGGAGCCTCAGAAAAGGGAAGCGATGCTCAAACCCTGCAAGAATTATTTGACTTTGCGCACTCACTTCACTCAGCCCTCAGTGTGTGGATACTTTAAACCATGGGCGGTGTTACCAGGAGGAAGCAATGGCCTTGCAAAGGCTGGACAGCTTCAGCTACAAAGCAACACCAGCAGGGCTCAGTCAGAGTGCATGCCATGCAGGGGGAGCAGGGGCAACCTGCCCTTTGCTGAGCTCTTGTGCCAGCTTGCTTGCCATGTGATCGACCTATTGCCTCCCACCCAGCCACGACGCATGCCAGCTTGGAAGAGGACTCTGAACTCATACAACAAAATAATTAAGGGCAGCACAGAGACACTGACCCAAAGAAGATCCAAGAAACTGTGTTAGGGTTGAGCACATCTAATGTATCTGCGTTTTTTTTTATCTGAAAGATCAAAGATCTTAATCATCAAAGATCTTTCTCATCCCTCTGCCTTCAGCTGCTGATCAAGGATTACATTCCCGCACTCCTCTCCCTTCTTTCTATACAGTTTAGTGTTATTTAGACTGTATCTATCTCAGAGCTCCTTGCCTACACAAGAGATGTGGTAACACTGCTAAGGATTTAGGATATGAATAGCTGTCATGTTAATAGAACTTTGACCCCCATTTCATTCCGATACCAGAAAATTCCTCAGATTTGACCATAAATGGAGATATGTCTCCATCAGAACTCCAGAGATGCTGTGCAAACACACAGCTCTCAAAGCCGTCACACGCACATCACTGAAACTTGCCCCATCTAAGCCTCCACCACAGGTTACAGGCTTGTTCTGCATATCTCAACATACTTCTAACAAGAAAAAAGGGAAAATGCCAAAGCCCTCCACACCTGGGCTGTCAGAGTTATGCACTGAGAGCTTCCTGCCCAGGCAGCTATCAGCTTTATGGCCACAGATGGGGCTCAGCCCATGTGCTCCTGCAGGGAACCCCACAGCATCCACACACCCAGAGAACACCCCTAGTGCACCAGCCCTTCCCCAGCGCCCTTCCCTCCCACCCCAGCACAGCAGCTAACTCTTCCTGACAGCACACAGATTTCACTGCTACTCACAGCACAAATAAGGTAATTAGGCTGAAATCTTCAAAGCCCTGCCATCGCTGTTGGTAATGAGACTCTGCAGTTCACCTGAAAATAAAGCAGGGATATGAAGAATGGGATTCACCTGCTCTGCCGACAGCCCGAGCTCTGACTGCAGAGCCATGAGCCAAACAGCCTTGTCTGGCTTCGAGGCCACTCACGGCAGCTGAGAACTCCACGTGCAAATACAAACCCTAGAAAGAAGAGCATTCATACACAGAAACCGATGGCATGACACATTTGCCAGTAAAACATAAGCTACAAGAAGACAAACTCTGATGTTTCAATCAGTGACAGCCCTTTTATCTTGCTGTAATCCCTGCAGAAAGGCGGCAGATCGCACCTCTACTTACCTGAAAAGCCACCCGCCAAGAGAGGGCAAAGAACCCTTCTGCTGGGGTGATGCTGCTCTGACACACATCCCAAGGCATTATTCCTCAAAGTGAGCTTAAAGCTTTCTCAGCAAAAATAAAAAAATCCCCCAGGACATATTTAGAAATATTAACTGTATGCTTTTGTCAGGGCATTTTTGTGCATTTTTAAGTTAAGCAAATAGTCTCTCATTTGCTCCCAGTGTCTCAGTGGGCTGGGGTTCAGTCTGGAGTCTCTGTTCTGGACAAGGTGTACAGGGCTATAACACAGGGCACATACAACGCTCCTATCACAAACAGCTCCAGTCTCAGCTCTAGCAGGTACTGAGAAATGTGCACATTCAGCCCCACTCTCTGCTTCCCCCACATAGCTCACCTGTCCCAGAGCTC
Source organism: Bambusicola thoracicus (assembly GCA_002909625.1). Taxonomy (NCBI): domain Eukaryota; kingdom Metazoa; phylum Chordata; class Aves; order Galliformes; family Phasianidae; genus Bambusicola; species Bambusicola thoracicus. The sequence goes on along the minus strand of PPHD01003944.1, from coordinate 8,240 downwards.
CGGGAGTTGCCATCAAGGCACTGCAACTCTCGTGCTGCAGTTAGAAAGTCACCTACCCCAAAAAGAGAAGTCAGGCTCCTCAAACTCCTGCCAGCTCTCCTGCACTTCCCAGGTAATTGCTCAAATCGGGAATTAATGAGAAATAATGAGCCAGCACGCAGGGGAAGAGAAGACAATTCAGAAAAGCAACAAAGAAAACTAATGGGAAGTATGCTTTAATAGCTCACTGTAGATGGCTTCCAGCCTGTATCACCCCGAGAGAGACTTCACCTCTGCAGGAAGATGCAGGGGCCTGGGCATGTGTACCAGCCACACTGCAGGGGAATGCAGAGGAACACGGCAGGTCTCTCCTTCCTTCTGCAGAGCAGGCAGCGGGCTCAATCCTGCAGCTCCATCACAGCCATGCACGGCCTCTCAGAACTCACAGTCGGTCTGTGCTTCCTAGCCTGGCTGTGGCTGCACTGACATGGGCTCCCTTCCCATGTGCAGACCAAGCCTGGCCTTATCTAGCTGCACTCCGCTCCTTCTAGTTATCACTTAACCCACAAAGGCATGTTATCAGTACAGCTAGTCAACCAACCCTATGTGGACAATAGCAGATAAGAGGGAAGGCTTGAGAAGGAGAAGTAAATTATAAAACGTGAGGTGCTGAACTGTTAAGTCGTTGGAATGTCCACAAAGGGACAACACCATAACTTCCCAGGGACTTGATCATCACAGGACTTGGCATCCCCTTGGCACAGCTTCTTACATAGATCAGCTCTAAAAGACAATCTTCAACTGTGACTTACAAAGTCAGTTATGACTGAGAACAACATGAGCCTGTAAAGCTCAGGGACCACACTAGGAGGGACAGACAGACTGCCCATGTCACAGCTGCTGGGGTGCACCTGGAGGGGCAGTGAGGAGCACCTCCTGAGGACTGCAAGAACCAAGGGTCAGACTGGGGGGGGAGACATCCCCTCCTGTTCCAAATTTAAACTTCTATCTTAACAAGAGGAGGAGACGAAATTTCGCAGCCTGTTCCAAAACCCCTCACACCTACTTTGCTATTTACTTCTCCAACAACAACACATTTACCCACTGTCAGCACGAGCTTCTTTTCAGAGCATGTAAATCTCCACTTTTTCCAAAGCTGCAGCCAGTTGAAGCCTGACAGTTTGAGGACAAAGCACTGAAGGAACTGGCTCCGTCTGCAAGCAAACAAGACACGCTTTCAGCTCCAGGTAGAGCATGGCACAACGCCTGGGGACTGCCACACCGCTCCGGGGTCCCCCCGCATCCACAGCATCCATCTGAGGTGACACCTCTCCCTCTGTGCCTGCACCTGTGCTTGTTTCACTTACCAAAACCAAGATGTACCTTTAGGCAGAGCCCAAAGTACCCATTTTTTTCCCACAGCGCGGAGAGGTTCTGCCCCTGCACCCCAAACTGCTGGATAAGCACTACGGATGGAGGTTGCTGTGGACCAAGGAACACAACTTCATTTGCTCGTAAAAACAGATCTATTTCCATTAATCTAGACTAATCACTGCTGTTTCTCTCCTAATGAGGTCCTGTGTGCCTCAGCACACAGCATCAACAGAGGAGAAATCCTCTTCTTTAGAAGCAGGCAACTTCGGGGCACTTTGAATGGTGCCTTCTCCTTCCTAAGGAAGATAGGATGAAGACGGTGCCCCTCCAAACAGCCTCTCATGTTCAGGCCAGTAACAGCCACGCAAAACCTCTTTGACTTTATCCAACTTTTACTACTGCTGAGCAGGGATTAACATTAATTGCACCCATCCCATATTAGCCAAGGATTATCTGTGAGGCACCAGCCTATAATCACTTGCGTTTTCCAGCAGAGACCTTACGCACATCGCTGGGATAGCTAGTGGGATAATCCCAGTCACATTTCTAATGAAACCTACATAAAAACTGCACATCCACACCCTCGTCTTCCCCTGTCCAAAATACCCAATTAGTTCAGCTTAGGGAACGCCATAAAAATTAATACTGTGAAATTTCCAGTCTAACAAGTTTCTGGTGAGAAAAAATATTCCCTACGAGGGCAACATTTTTTGTTTTTTAAACCACAAACTTTAAAATATGCAAACAAGTAATTAGTCCTGAGGAATTTTAATTTACGGGCCTGCATATACCATGCACACACCGTTGGGTCCGGCTCCTGGCTCCATGGAGCCACACTGAACTTTGGCACGCAGCAGGGAACCAATGCCTGCTTCCCAAAGGCAGCGAGGTCTCACCAGTGCTTTCCTGCTTGTGATGCACCACGGCTGCTTCAGGCAGACAGCCAGGCTGCAGCAGGAGACTGACACTGGAAAGCAGACTCTGCGATGAGTAGGTGATGTGTCCAAGGGAGAGGGTGAAGCTCCCCGTGCTCCACCTGCTCCAAAGTGCTGACGAAGGACATGGCAGAGATGTTATTTGGTGAAAGCTGCCGCAGCACTGAGTGTTTCTCTATGCCAGTGTAACTGGAGTGACAAAGTATGGGCTGTGATCCCAGCAGCGACAGCAGCATTTCTGTTTAGAAGCTATATGGAAGCTGCACGACGCACCCTGTCTCCAAATTTTCTGTAAGCAAGATTCTCCTGCAAAACCACAAGTGTGCCTCAGTGACAGGCTGCCTGCTCACCAAAGCGGCACTCAGAGCTGAGGGTCTCTGCACCTTTCCCTCTGCACACTCTGACCCAGCTGTATGGCCAAGCTGAGGCAGCAGGTGCCCTCAGGACTCGCTGGGGCGGAATCACGAAGCCAGGCTCTGAAGTGAAGAGGCACAAAAATCCGCTCCGCTCAGCAAACACCGCTGGGAAAAGCCAGGCTGTCCCTTGCGCTGCTCTCAGTTGCAGGCGAGACCCAAGGACCTGCACACATTCAGCTTAGTGAAGCACAAGTCAACAGGAAACTCAATGAGTGCACACACACAGGCAGGCTTGCACACCAGCACATGCCTTCATAACCACCAATAAAGCACAGTTCGCTGCATGCAGCCTGCATGCAAGTGCACGCTGCTGAACGAGGACACCAAGTAGCTTACCAAGGGCTGCAACAGGCAAGCATCCACTTCTAACAAAACAAAACACAAAGTCAGAAGTGTGTTGCTTTTAAGGAGATGCTCTTGCTTGAGCACTAGCAACACACCCTGACTCTCACTGCCTGCAGAAGAGCAAGGCAGCCGGACCTCACCAGCCTTAAAGCTGCAGTATTACAAACGAAGTGCAGACTGATGTGATGGCTGAGCCTCCTGCCCTCGTGCTCAAGTGTTACTGAAGCTTTTCACCCTGCACTTAACTTCCTCTGCTGCTAAACAGCGAATCCTGGCAGCTGCCACAGGCAGTAAGGAAATGGGAAGCGATTCTCTGGCAGCAGCTGGGAGAAACTTCCTCCTCTCCCCACTTTGCATGTAAAGAAAAGCCCACAATAGCACTTGAGGTACTGCTGCCCACCAGATTTCCAGCAGCACACTCTCGAGGAAAGCCTGCAGACAGGGAATCTGCTTCTCAAGGCGCTCTTCAGACAGATGACATTTGACGTGGGGAACTCATCTCCTCCAGGAAAGGCTCTTTGTTTTCAGTGCGGAGAAAGGAAAGAGTACAAAAGAAAAGAAAGAAAAGTTGTATTCACTGTGACCCAGGAAAATCTGAGCTCAAGGGTTTTGACCAATATTTTGATTTCTCTGTCAAAAGCTGCAATCAGCGCTGACACAAACAGCTGGCAAGAGAGCCTGGGGGGGCAGGAGGGTCAGTTGCACCCCAGCTTCCAGACACTTCTCTTTCCATCACAACAACTGCCATTAACGGCAGTAATTTACATGGCTAGTAGGCAGCACAATGTTTACAAAATCATTCTGGGGAAAAAGGACCTAAACAATTCTTGCCAAGCCAGCAAAGGCGCTGCTGTTGGATCAGACTCTGTGTTTCTTTTTTCCCCTTTTCTCTTCTGCGCGCGTTCTGCCAACACGCTCTGCTACACAGCGGCGCAGCACAGCGCTCAGCACACACAGAGCTGCACCATGCATCCTTCCACTCCAGGGGAAGCTCAGCCCAACAGCAGCAGCGCTGCCCCAGCCCTGCAGCAAAGGGTACCAACCCAGCAGGAAATGATGGAGCAGCAAGCCTGTGTGCCCAGATCCCTCACCCCACCACCGTCACAGCCCCAGGCGAGCGCCAGCATCGCGCACACGAGCCTTATCTCCACACAGCGACAGGTTCTGTCACATCCCAACCTGCTGCGCATCGCCCTGAACATCTGCTGACCCCTGCCCTCCCACCCTCGCCCCGCAGTGAGCTGCACGTCGCCCGAGGAGGTCACACAGTGCTTTGCCCAGAGCCAGGCACGCCAGTGGGATGGGCAGGGCACGGACACAGGGTGGGAGCCGCAGGTCAGTTTGATAAACAGGAGGGCTACGTGAGACATCCTGGTGAAGCAGCACCGGTATTTCAAGAAAGGCGAGAGCGTGCCGTGTCACAGGACATCTCCGGAGAGGTAACAGCATCACAAGGCACGAGTTGCTCACTCAACTCCATCATCTATTGACAGCCATTCAGGAACTCTCAAGCACGGCCAGCAGAACAAAGCAGGGCCCACTCTCCCTCAGCTCCGAGCTGTGCCAGCCCGCCTCCCTTCTCGGGAGCAGCCCTTCCTGCTCCATTTCCCAAAGCCTTACACTGCACACGGTGGGAAGCATCCCAACCCCAAAGGGAAAGTGGTTCCACAGTCTAAGTAAGAGACAAGAGCAGGGAAGTAAGGGAGAGCAAGGGAGCAATGCAGACCCAACAAGGTGCAATACATTCACGATAGACTTCAATTCTGCCATCAATTTGGACTAAGAATTGCCTCTTGGGATGCTCACATTTCATTCATACCCCTTTAATATTAACAGCTTGTCCTCAAGAAACCCACACAGTGAGACATCTTGGCAAAAAAAAGAAAAAACTCAAACAAAGGAAGCACGGAACAGAGCCCGTGGTTCAGCAGCTCCGATCCATTTCACAGGGCAGCACCGGGCAATGCCATTTACAATGCAGGCACATTTTTAAATAATTTCAGCAGATTTGGTATTAACGTTCCAGCAGAGTACAGTAATTGCTTATCGTAGCAGCCACAGAGCATGTTTACTATCTGCTGACATAATAAACTGCATCGTATTACTCTCTGCTGGACTTCTCACAGAAAGCAGATCCCTATCACAGCAGCAGGATCCCGAGGATTAAGGGCAGAACGGGATCTGACTCACACACAGACACCAAAGGCACCGGTGCCACCAGCGGAGCTCAGGCCAACACCGCAGGCTGTGCCTGACCTGCAGGTCCTACTGCTGTTTGGAAGAGGGAAGGCAGACGGACAGGCGGACGGACAGACACACAGCACGGCCACGTCAGTCTCTTTCATACAAAGCCAGCAGACAAACCCCGCAGACAGCAGGTCCAGTTCTGCTCCAGAAAGCAACAAAATTGCACCAGAGTTGATTTTGGCCCAACGCGTACTTGGCAAATACTGATAAGAAGGATTTACCATATCCCTTCCAGTATTACAGCTGAATATAAAGCAAACATTTGCTTCCTACAGATAACAAAATGACTACGATCGCTCTGGGTCTGTAAGGTTAGGGTTTCTTCCTACACGCAGTCCTCCGTGTCCCAACAAAATCCCCTCTGTGAAACATCAGCCTCAGTCCTCCTGCAGGTACCCACTCACCTCACGCAGAGATACAGCCAGGGATGGATTCCAACAACAAATTACAATCAGATTAAATATTAATTCCCATCTTAACTATACAAGTATGACAAGGCTTAATGGTTGGGCAGTCATTTAAACAGGAGAGAAGCGTGTAAAGAGTGCAAGCAGCATCTCTTACTCTGCAAATGCCTGAACTCCTGGGATTCTTCCCCAGGAGACGAGCCAGGCTTTGGGAAAGCAGCTGTGAGGGAGAGCGTTCCAGCCTCCCAGTGAGTGATACAGCACCAGAAGTCAGCTCCAACCATGAGCCGACCTGGACAACGCGGCACCCTGCCCTCAGGGCACTTACATGCTGATAATTAGACAAGTACTGAACACTCACTGATAGATTTTATCCTCTCAACACCTTGGACACACAAGAGAGAAGTGTGCAGCACCTAAGGATTTTTTTTGCCTAAGGATGGGCTCTGAGGATACCAGAGCAGACAAAGCAACTGGCCCAAGATGACAGTGGGCACTTTAGTACTACATCCCATATGACACCACAGTTTCCAGCACGATTCCTAGCTGCAGGTGACCCCGGTGCACCGGGCTGCCAGCACACACAGGGACAACCTCCTCCCTTCCTCCTCGGGGAAATGCAGATTGCCAAACCTTTCCTTGTTGAATTATTGCTTACGCCACTTTGAAGCTGCTCGTGCACCATCCGCGATGCGCTCACCCCGCACCGGGCCCCCTGCGGCAGATCAAACTTTGTGCAGCTGTCAGTGGAAAGCCTGCTGCAGAAAGCGGGAGAAACATCAGAAAACAAGCTGGTTCTGCTTCACTTTAGACTTCAAGGTAGCGAAAGGAGAGGGCATTAAAAAGAGAACAGAAAGAACTGCCTCTCCATATGGAGCAGCAGGGAAAACGAGCACAACCAAACCCGAGCTGTTTCTCTTTCAGCCTCACATGCCAGCAGAGAAACACCGGCAGAAACCCTATGCACTCGGCGGCAGTCTCAGCCGTCAGGGTTTGAAGCCTGGCTGTCCCAACAGACACAGCTGGCAGCAGCAGCCTCCCGTGGGATGAACCTGCCCCTGGCTATGCAGCGCAGGCACAACCCCACCACTGTGCTGTGCTCAGCGCTGCCAGCGCTCCATGGGGCAGGAGGGTCTCAAATAAATGGAAAAACTGGGCACTGTGTGACTCCCCTTCCCCACATGGCTCATTCTGCCTCCTCACATCTCACCCTGCAGAACACACATGCAGGGGACATCCTGTGAACGCGATCCTGAACAATGGCAATGCAGAAGGCTGCCGGCCCTGCAGGGCTGGGGTGCCAAGATGAACACGACGGGAAGGACAGAACAAACCAGAGCTCAAAGTTAGGCGATGTCAAAACAGAAAATGTGCTCTGCAGCAGCAGACGGGCTCAAGCACAAACACAGATGACACAGCCCCAGATGGATTTCAGGGGATCATTCTGATGGAAAACTCAGCCCACTTCCCACTGCCGCATCCCCTGCAGACAACCCTTGCCAGAGTGCACCAAAGAGGGTTTTCTTCCCCTTAAACTCAACCCCACAGGGAAAGCCGACTCCGAGCAGGATAGGCAGAGGGCTTTTAGAGCCTGGCTCACACCCCCAGCTCATGCAAGCTGGCACAGCTGCCGCCACATCCACCCAGCAGGGACGGCTCTCCAGCCTGCTTCTCTCCAAAGCGCTCCATACCCAGCGAGCCTTGAACTTCGGATCAAACCACGTGGGCTTTGGGATCAGACGTGCGCTCTCCCAAAAGCGTTTCAACCCTCTGCCAAATTAATTTCAGACTGAAACGAGTGTGGAATCAAAGCCACCTGTTGGGAAGCACACCCGCGATCTGCACGTCCGCAGGCTGCGTGGACGGGCGCACGGCCCATGGCCGGACCACAAACNAATCAAAGCCACCTGTTGGGAAGCACACCCGCGATCTGCACGTCCGCAGGCTGCGTGGACGGGCACACGGCCCATGGCCGGACCACAAACACAACCTTCACCGGCTGCCTAATTGCTGGTGGAAAAGCAGAGAAGGCAGGGCTGCAAATCGCC